>VZRJ01001068.1:197937-235729 GCA_013397565.1 Ptilonorhynchus violaceus | reverse complement strand
GGGCAGCAAGCAGCACAGGCAGGCAGGGTTGACTGGGGAGCGATGGACCTTGGTATCACCCACCGGTAGACCAGCAGAAGGCAGGGAACAGAAGAAAGGAGCAGCTCCAGGCGGCGATTGGTTACAGCGTAACTCTGTACCCTGTGCCGCTGCGGGACCCTCGGGGATGTCACAGTGTATCCGTGCTCTGGAGCCAGCCGCAGAGACGTCGCAGTGTACCAGTGTTCCCGGAGTGAAACCGGCACTCGCTGCAGACACAACCGTCCTCACCGAACGCAGTGCAGAGACAGCCAAGCAAGCCCGGTCTCCACCCACCTCTCGCCCAAGTCTCGGGCAGTTTTCCTCGTGATGCTCCAGCCTCGGGGGAAACAACCTACTTGCCAGTATTTCCAGGTCTTTGTTTTTCTTTAATTGGGGGAATTGTCCTGGCTTCTGGGTTGGGCAAGTGATCCCTTTTGTCTTTAAGTATCATCCATTCTGTGTCATTAGCGTGAAATGCGGCTGGATAGATAACTCCCTTTTGTTCTTAAGTATCGCCCATCAATTCCTGGCCGGCCCCTCCCCACCTACACAGCCTGTCTAGTACCTGAGGGAAAGGAAAAAAGTTTCATTTTTTTCTAACCTATAACACTGTCTTTTATTGTGTACTTTGTAAATAGAGGTTCTGGGAGATTAGGAGCAGATTTGTAAAGTGCAATAGCTAGTCATGAGGATTTGACATTCATACTACATGCCCTGCAAGGGAAGAAATTCTGTTACAAACCAGCAGTGCATACTGTAAGATGCACATCAAGATTACCTTCTCTGCAGCTAACTGGCCCGTCTTGCAGTGAAAAAATTTAAAAAGTAAGCTGTCAATCACAGTTCAAATTCTCAAGTCTAAAAACATTTTAAATGTATCATGCAGAAATAATCTTGTGATGAGAGAATGCACAACAAAGAGAGGCAGTAACATGCAGACAAAGAATAACAGAAAAATTCAGGATTTGGGAAAGCTGGCCTATTGTCCATTCAGAATGAATCTTCTGATACCAGTTTCGAAATGGAGACAGATATTTTTACAATACTATTCAGAAGCCAAGTCCTAGCAACAATACTAACACCAGATTAAATCACTGATGAGTCATAACTGTCCTACTGTTATGGTCTGGTTATTAAAATTATTAGAAATGCCTCTGCCCAAATTAAGGTGCAAATGAGACCATATGCTAAAGTCAATAATGTGGGTTTTATTTGATAGTAAATATGAGAGGGAGATTAAAAAGGAAGAGAAAGAAATAGAGAAGAGGTGGGAGGACAGAAAGAGAGTGACAGAGACAGATTAAAGAAAATATCAACACTCTGTGGATCCCAGTGATGCTCTGTTGATCCTCTCCATCTGGTCTTCTTGGTGGGGAGGGTGGGGAGAAACATGGAATCCAATGGATACGTTCAGGCCAGGTGGGAAATGGCCAGGTACCTCCCTCGGGAAGGGTGCAGGGGAAGCAGGCTTGACACTGTCCCTTGCAGCAGGCTCTGGATCTGTTGCATCACTTTGCACCACGTGCAGTGTTCTGGTGCAAGGCCTCAGAAATCAGTCTGGGGAGCACTTCAGGGGGTCTTTGATGGATTAGGACAACCCCTCAGCTGCCTGTCACGTGAATGTCCCATGGATGTGGCCTTCCCGGAGTTGGGGTTTCCACAGCTGAGTCAGTTTGTGTAAGGGAGGATACGTTCCCGGCCTCTGACCAGAGGTTACGCCACACACCCAAAACCTCCTCCTTCCCCCTTGGTTGGGGCAGAAATCTGTGCAAACCTGCTCTCAGCAAATGGGTCTGTGGGCTATGGCCTCCCCCACCCCGAATCCAGCCAGAGATGATTCTCAGCACAGCTGCTGGGTTTGGCTTTCTTGTGGATACATTCTTTTCCCTCAGCCTTGTTTATTTCTCCCTAGACCTGAGATGATTGAACAATAGTGTTCCCTTTTATACTAACTAGGTGGCTTCATTCACAGTCCAAAGTTCCAGTCAGGCATCTCCAGAGAGGGGTGGGCTTTGGTGGTTGTAGCTTCTTTATACAGTTTTTGCTATAATGGGCAAAACTCCTTCATAACAATGTTTAAGGCATGAACCGTTTCAGTCTCTGACACCTCCACTAGACAGTGTGGCTTGCAACTAAAAAGTAACCAGAATTACTGCTTAAAAATATCTGAATTGCTTCTAATAAGAAACCTATGGCCTTAGGTAAATGACATTGCTAATATTTTGTTTTTAAACTCTCATAACGTCCGTGTCCTTTTCATTGACTTTGTGCAGCTGGAATTGAAGTTTCTGAGTCAAGTAAACTAAGAAATTAATGGATATAGTATGGATGCTTGATGTGAAAAGACCTATTAAAGAGAAACTAGGTACATATAGTGATATCTGAAGAGGAATTACATTTCCTCCTTTAGAAGAAGTTAGAATATACCTATTCTCCTTTGAAAATCTGATGAAACGTTCAAAGTAAACAGCTATTTTTTGATGTTCCGCAGACTCACCTGAGATGTTTGATGTGAGAAAGAAAGTTTGTGCTGTACAGGAGGGTTTCCATATGCAGCCATTTCAATCATGCAGTAACCTTCAGGACTGCCCACAGGCAACATGAAACTGTAACAAAACAGAAGATCCATTACTTTTTGTACTGTTGACCACAGAGTATTCAAACCTTACACAGCAAAGGTAAGGTGAAAGAGATGTTTATGCTTCTGTAACACATGGAAATATTTGGACATTAATAATTCCAGTTTCATGGCTACTTGAACTACCTAGGAGACAAAAGATATAAATTTCTTCTAGTAATGTCCCTCTTCTATTTCCTTTCTTACTATTCTTGACTATTTCTTGTTTGAAATGTATACAGAGAAAAAGAAGAAAAATAAATATGCAAGTGGGTATTGATAAATTTTAAGCTCTAACTTTGGTTGACATACAGCCTCCTTAGCATAGAAGATTGTTGGACAAGGAACATCAATGTTGAATGATGCTGAACACCCTGAGTTGAAATTTCCTTTTCCTGACCAACAGGGGGAACAGAAATGGAATAAGAAATGAAAGGCTGCATACCTCTGAGCAGAAAAATTACACTGTGATATAGTTACCACTACTTGGAAAGTGTGTTGTTAGTGTAAACTCTGGTATTGAGCCTCAGAGGTAAAGAAGAATGTAAGGTTAAGGGAGTTTGTGAAGTAAACACTAGTGAACATTCAATAAGACACTGAGAATTCTTCAGGTTCTTTCTCTGGCGAGACCTGATAAAATGTTATTATCAGCATTAAAAATTCAATCAAAAAAGAGGTGATTTTCAAAAACACTGGGTTTATATTTAGAAAAGAAATTTGCATAAACTTTATTGCAGCAAATGCACAATAGGACAGTAGTAATTCACAAATTCTTTAAAACTGAGCTTTTCTATTTTTGTAGAAATGCTTCCCAACTCCACTTTGCTTCTGTTTCAATTTTCATGTGCTTTAAAACAGAATGTGATGGGCCCCTCTTTGGGAAGCATGTTAAGGTTTATTGACTACATGTACTCTGCACGGGAAACTCTGCTCTGTCAAATCCACATAATTAGGTTTCCGGAGTAAGGCTACTAACAACAATAATGTTACATTTTTATGTAATATTTCACAAATGTTACACAACAGACCTTAAAAATATTCTGCAAAAAATGTATATATTTATATGGACCACCAAATTTTCAATGTTTTTTAGCTGAATAAATAGTAAAGGACAATGACAAGAATCTCATAAATTGCTTCATGTTGGGATGGATGAACTTTTACGTTAGGCCGTAGCCATAAGAAAGAGGCCCATTTTAAATATTTTAAAGCCCATTATGATCTGTACACTAGACGCATACATTACTAATCATAGAAATTACTTCAGCATTGACAAATTTACTCCTGGAGAAACCACATCAAGGCATACCACAGTCTCAAATGGTACCTTTTTATATATCACCACCTGGTTGGTTGCGTGCAGCTGCCACGGCATGATTTATTCCAGGTTATGCCTTGAGCTTTGGGTTTCTGCTCCTGTGTCTAAAGTCTTACTATTTCATTCTCCTGTCTCTAGATTCATTATGAAATTAAGAGACTGTCCTGGTTTGAAGGACAGGTGTCTGACAAGGTTCTAACCCATAACAGAGTCTCAGTTTTCACCTCTGAAGTTGCTGGGAACATTGTATTTACAAAAATGGATATAGTATTAGGCCCCTAATGAATATTTATAAATTCACTGTGCAGTAATTTCTGAGTGAGCAGCACAAAACCAGTGCATCTACTAACTCAAGTCTCATGGCCAGTACATCTACATCATCAGCTGATGCACCCATATTAATAAATCCCACCTTTCCAATGGTTATATTACTGCTGGTTCACAGCTAAATCAGTCCATACTAATTCATTGACTTTTCACTGTGCTCTGCTGCATGGGGTTGAAATGTGCTAAATTATTTCTACTTGGTAAGTATGCAACACTTTTCTTATTTTTGAATCTTTCTTTGAAGGTCTGAGATATTTGAATGACATCTTCTATTATCACCTTCTGAAATGTGATCTAGACCCCTAGACTATTCAAACAAGTTTGAAAAATGTTCATTTGTATTTCTTATTTTAAGTTTTAAAAAATCATGCTGTTAAGGTATTTTGAACTGCGTTCCTCCTCGTAAAGTCTAAAGTTAGCATAACGTTTTGATTTTTAATATGGGGAGCCAGTAGCAATGCCTACTGTTTTAAAGATCATCTAATTTTCACAATTTCACTATAAATAATGAATTCAGTAAACAGAAATTTCTCCCTAACTATTGACAGATAGTCTGTGATCTCCTTTTTAGATACTGGAAATAAGGACAATTTTGGAGAAAATACTTCCATCTATTGTGTTTTCCAACCAATTCTTGAAATGTAAAATATTCTTTGAATTTATTATTCCTACTCATATTTCAGCTGCTGGGAATTATCTAGGCAAATCATAGTGTATAAAGATAACTTTCTCAGATAATAGAAAATCAGCATTTAAGATTCTCTCTTGGGGGGAAAAAACTCATAGCCTTTTCTCGATGCTTTCTACTATGGGTGGGTACTGTAGTAGAGACCTAACACACTCATGGCAAAGCCTACCCTCTGCCCCTACCTTGTCTCTGCTTTTCATGAAGATTTCTGAAATCTGCATCTGTTTCTTTTTCTTAATAGCCTCTTAAATCACATATCACAATGGTCCAGCCCGCAAAGAACAAAAGTTTAAGGGAAGTGGCAAAATTAATAAAGAAGAATGTTCATCTAATGAAAAATAGAAGAAAAATGTGGTCTGTGTCACTTTGACCATCTTCAAGCAATTAGCCATCCGTTCAGCATTGTAAACTTTCATTGCAAATTTGTGGTGTACACACATTCTCACTGTTTTGTACACATAATTTCTATTGTTTTGATCCTTTGCTAGAGGAAAAAAAAGTGGAAGATTAAATATAGGTGCAACTAAAATAAGCCTTAAAGGTTGCTTGATACTGACATGGTCTTTACTTAGGTATCTTTATCGAGACAAGCCCAAGTATCATAAATTCATTTAGATAATAACACAGTCATCTCTGCTCAGGCATACCTGGTAACCCATTCTACCTCTAAAGAAATATGCCAGAAAAAAACAAAAAAGAAAATCCGAATAAAACCCCCCAGTATCTATAAACAGCAGTTATTATACAGTGATTTTGATCATTAGATCTTAACTTCACAAAGGACATAGAGGTGTTTTGCTCTTTTGTAATATTTAGCAATGAAATCTCAAAGAACAGAACTGATTTATTTGATGTCAGCCAATAGATTAGTGACTGAGTCATGAGAATAAAACCACAGATTAAAAGCAGCAACCTACTGCCCTCTATTCTGGAGTGCGTTTTAGGAATGTTACCACTGCTTTCTTCAGCATTTGCTTCATTCTCTGTAAGGATTGCCAAGGAGTTAATCTTGAAATTTCTCTCTGTCTTATGTCACAGAAAGGAAAAACTGTCATTTGAAATGTGAACAAAATGGATATTTTTCATGCTTACATTACCACGAAATTAGGACTGTTTGAATTCACTAGATTACTTAAATATGCCTAGAATAGCTTTTAGAAAGAGACAGTGCATGGAAAATTACAGTCCAAAAGACAGTTTTCTTAGAAAATTATAAACATATTAAAAAATTGCAATTAAACCATAAATGCTGTCTCTGTCTTTACTATAGCATTTAAACCCCCAAATTGCTACAACACGGACACATGCAAATTATAATCATACTAGTTTTTTAAAACAATGATGGAAAAAAGAAGGCACTTGAAATACTCTGTCACAGAAATGACCTGAACTAAAATACCATTTATCTTGCTGTATAACCTGGTTATAGTTTACTTATAATCTATGTTTCAATCTGTCTTACTCTTGCAACTGAATAAATGCAGTTGTATTATTTCACGCATCTCATAGAAGATTGAAATCCGTTATCCGCATTAGAAAAGAGAAAATGAAACTGATGATTTATTCTCTTGACATTTTTTCTTTATTTTTCTAATTAACCTCATATTATGAGATACTGACCTCACATTAAGAACACCTGAGATGAAAGTGGCTAATCACTGACATCTCTAAATTTTGAAGTATTTTTAGTTCAGTGGTGCTTTTTCACTCGTTTAGATGCTGAAGGCATTTCAGTCCATCTGCCTCACATTTCAGTGGCATACTCCAGCTGCATTTAAAGCCAGCGTATTTTTCCCTCCAGAGACAGTGTCAGGAGAGAATGCAATATGATTCCTATTGCAGGATAATTTTGTCAGGCACCAAAATTGTGATTCATGCACAACACTCATAATGATATAAAAAGGATTCACAGAGGAGTAGAGACTTGGGTGTGTGGGGAGTAGTTATGGGAAACGCATGTGTGTGGAGGATGCATGGGCAATGTTATACACAATAATCTAAACAGGTCTGGAGCCATGTGGAGCCCAACCTGTTCCTGGAGATGCTAAGGTACAGGCCTGATGCATTCAAATATTTATTTCCACAAATTTGAAACAAGAAGATGTCTAGCCCTCTTATTTGTGTTTGGCTTAGAGTAACATGATTTTTTCACAGCTGCTGTGGACTTTATATAAAATTGTTAAGAACAAGAATTACAAAAGATTTACTATTTTTTTACAAGAGACTCATGGACCTTAGCAGGTGCAAAACAGGAGTTATATACAGTGATTAATATCATTTCTAGTTGTATCTTGATTAATTATGTGCATGAACACTGAATTTCTAAATGCAATGTTTACCTCACACACTCATGACACAATTGTGGATATTAAGTATTAGATTAATTTAGGTCTGGAACTGATAGCCAAAGAAATTCTCTTAAGATAGCTAAGATTGGGGCACTTCTAAATCAAATATTATGTGGTATGATCTTGCTCAAGTAAATGTTTTAACTTAAATTATCAAAAACTACTTCTCCAGGTGGAAATAAAATCATATTGTTTTGTCTTTCAAGCTAGTCACCAGGTGGCACTAAAGGAGCACAGTAGAAAGCATGAAAGCAAAATTCCTACTAATGTCTCTTCTAATAATTGGAAAGACTGACTTAAGCTCTAATTGATAGCATGATTGCTTCAGCTTCCGGTTTATATCAAGGGAAACACAGTGAAGTATCTTAAACTGATTACATATTTGACAATATGGATGAGAATAGGTCCAGAGACTGGAACTTCTGGAATACTTTTAACTGCTTTCATGCATTATAACTACCTAATGTAATCATGTAAAAATGGTGCATTCATGGTTATGTAAACATACTTAAGAAAATTTAGTTTATAGCAATTATATTTTCCATGTAGTGCTGAAGGTGCAGCCATATTTCTAGCAGATTAAGGAGAGGTATAGCAAAATTAAAATGTCAGATCAGCAGGTATAAATAACCCCAGGCATTATAAAGAGAACCTTTGTTCTTATCCAAGCTAAATAATCATAGTAAGACTGTTTCTGAACAAAGGCCTCACACTGCTAGCAGACCAGGGTTTCTGGTCTTCTGAAAAATTATTAGAAAGTAGTTACACCACTGTCCATTTTATAATGCCATAATTGGAGGATTACATTTAGAACTACTTGCTGTTTTTCTCCCTAGACAATCTGAAAAACACTAGCCCAGTTTAACAGCTCAACAAAGGAAAAAATCCCCCCAAAAATCCTTTTACTGAAAAAGTAGGGATATTAAAGACACAATATAAAATGACTCCTGCAAAACACTGAAATAGAAGCTTCATTTACACCCTTGATTAACCAGAGCAGTTGTCAAGGGAACATCTAACCAACTGTCAAGTAATACAGGAGATTTTTCAAGAACAGTGATTTTACTTTTGACTGAGCATATTCAGTTCACAAGTGTGAAAATCTCCATTGTTCCTTACAGTTTTAATAATCTTTTAGTACTTTTCCAAAATTCTTGCACTTACTACCTTTTTTCCACTTAAAAATATATTTTTAAAAATTCCATTGTTATAAAAACCATACCTTTTCTTCCCAAAATTAACTTCAGCATACTTCTTCCATGGAAATGTTGGCATGCCTCTTTACCCTCTTCTGTTTCAGTAAGGTCAAATTTTGGTATTTCTTACCAACTTGAGTGGCAACACTCAGAAGTGACAATTATAAAAATGAGTGCTGCATTTTATTTGAAATCAATGAAACATATTTCATAACCTCCAGCAGTTCAACATCAGATTTCAGGTTTTCTAGTTGCTGTAAACTGACCAAACAGTAAAAGTGTACCAATAGGGGAGAGAGGGAGAGAGAAAAGGAGACCAAGGAGGGGAGTGGATAAAAACAAGGAAGATGAAAAATCCTAAATTACTTTGACCCCTAAAGTGTCTTGCAGCGATCCCTTCATGCTCCTTTCTTTAAGAAAAATAAAACACACACAAAAAGAGGTGTGTGAGCTTTGAGAATGCATTAGAGGATGATAAACTCCCAGTTGACCCTGAACTTGTTTGAAACTTGTTGCTCCAGCTGGATGTATGTAAATCTCTGGGCCCTGATAATACTCATCTGAGAGTACTGAAAGGTCTGGACAGTGGCATCACAGGACCTCTCTTCATTTTTCGTCAGTGGTCTTGGGAGTCTGAAAAAGCCCTGGTTGACTGGAAGCTGGCAAATATTGTTCCAGTTTTCAAGAAGGGAAAGAAGGAAGACTCTGTTAATTACAGGCCTGTCAGTCTCACTTCAGTGCCTGCTAAAATTATGGAGAAGGTTATTCTGGGAGTTATTGTAAAACATCTGAAAGACAACACAGTCATTGGTCACAGCCAGCATGGGTTCATGAGGGTAAAGTCTTGCTTAACCAACTTAATCTTTTAGGACTAGGTCAGCCATCTAGTTGACCAAGAAAAGCCAGTAGATGTGGCGCATTTGGATTTTAGCAAAGTTTTCTGTACTATCTCCCACCGTATCCTCCTGGATAAAATATCCAGCACATAGTTAGAGAAGTCAATAACACATTGCCTGAGCATTAGGCTCAGAGATATAGTAAATGTGGTTGCATCAGGCTGGCAGCCAGTTGCCTGTGGGTTTCTCAGGGTTCAATTTTAGGGCAGTGCTCTTCAATGTTTTTATAGAAGATCTGGACACAGGAATTGAATGTACATTAAGTAAGTTTGCTGATGACACTAAAATAGGAGGAGCTGTGGACTCCCTCAGGGGCAGAGAGGTCTTACAGAAAGATCCAGATAGACTAGAGAGCTGGGCAACCACCAACCATCTGAAATTTAGCAAGAGCAAGTGCCAGAGTCTTCACCTGGGATGGGTAATTTTGGTTATATGTACAAACTGGGGGATGAGAGGCTGAGGAACCGCTCTGTAAGAGAGAGATCTGAGGGTTTGAGTTCATAGCAAGTTGAATATGAGCCACCAGTGTACCCTGGCAACCAAAGGGGACAATTTGGGGTACATCAGGCACAGAATAATGAGCCAGTGAGGGAGGTGATTGTCCTGCTCTACACTGTGGTGGGGCAGACCCATCTCAAGTACTTTATGCAGTTTTGGGTGTCTCAGTCTAAGAAGGATAGAAAGCTTTCAGAGTATGCCCAAAGGAGACTGAAAAAGATAGCGAAAAGCCTCTGGGGCAAGACCTTCAGGGAGTGTCTAAGGTCACTTGGCTTGTTCATCTTGGAGAAAAGAAAGCTGAAGAGTGACCTAATCCGTAAGGGAAGCAGCAGAAGAGGAGATGCTGATCTCTGGTGATGAGTGATAGGACACAAGGAAATTGAATGAGCTGCCTTAGGGGAAGTTCAAACTGGATATTAGGAAAATGTACTTCACTGAGAGGGTGGTCAGTCACTGGAACGAGTTCCCCAGGGAAGTGGTCATGGCACCAAGGTGTCAGAGTTCAGGGAGCATCTGAATGATGCTCTTAAGTGTGTGGTTCAGTTTTGCAAGGAGCAAGGAGTTGGAATTAGTGATCTTTAGGGGTCACTTCCAACTTGAGAAAGTCAAACAGTAACTTTTATCATAGAATCATGGAATGGCTTGGAAATGGCTTGGGTTGGAAATGACCTTAAAGATCATCTAATTCCAATCCCACTTCCATGACCCTTCCAGTAGACCAGGTTGCTCAAAACCCCATCCAACCTGGCCTTGAACACTTCTAGAGATGGGACATCCATAAATTCTTTGTGCATCCTTTTCCAGTGCCTCACCACTGTCATAGTGGAGATTTTTTTCCTTGTATCTAATCTAAACCTTCCCTCTTTCAGTTTGAAGCATTCCCCCTTGCCCTGTCACTATATAAAAAAGCAAAAAAGTCCTTATAAAAAGTCCTTCTTTTCTCTTTTTGCTGTGAGGGTACAAGTAGAATTCAAGAATACAAAGAGAACAAATATCCTTTATCTTGCTAAATATTACCTATTTTGAACAGAAGATGCAATTCCTGTACTTAATGTTGGTATACAGTTTTTCATACATCATACAGAATCTAAAAAAAACCCGGAAATCAATGGTTTTGTATGAGCGTATTAGTAGCTGAAAACAGTAATACCTACATTAGGTGAAACAGCTACTGTTTATGCTAGGTTCTACTTATCTTGGTTTATGCTTCATTTACTCCAGCTCTGCTAGTCCAACAGTCAAGTTTATGATCCTTTAGTAGACTGGCTAATGGGACTCTTTCTAAGGCATATATTGACAAGCATGCTACAGGCAGCATGCATCCAAGGATCATTTATTTCAATGGAATGCTTTTCTTCAACATATATATTTTATGAATCATGACTTTAAAGATATGTGTTCTCAGACTGGATCTTCAAAGCAAAATGTAAATTCTGCTTTTAATCATCTCTGCAATTCCATTGACTTCCCAGGGACTTCACTGTCGTAAACACAATACATCACTATGCTATGACAACCAACTGATAGACTGTGACACCTCCATTTCACACATTTAAGAATGGGAATAACACAAAGATACTGCAATAATTAGTACTAACACTTACGCAGAGTTTTGAAGTTACAACAAAATTGAATATTTATCATAATCATTACCATAGTCAATATTGTTATTATTAATGATCATGACAGTATTGGAAGAATAGATTGTTACAAAATTGATCCTGACAGTAAGCACCAAGTCCTACAAAAACCTTATGTTCTAATCTGAGTTTCAGGACAACAAGTTTGTACGTAGAAGAATACAGAATATGTACTGTGCTTGTTTTTATGTACTGACTATTCTCTGTCGGATCATAGCAGGCTTCTTAATGTATTTTGTAGGGGTTTTTTTCTGTTAGATGAATTCATTGAGATTTCACTGCTGATAAAAACCCTGTATTTTTAAACCCAGTAATCCACCTTCAAGACTGAATAAAATTGCTTTCTCCTGTTTCTGACTGCATAGCCTCAGGTTCATGTTCAACTGGGTGTTTGCTGTACCTGAACAAGGCTGTTTTAATTTTCATTATGGCTACCTTTAGCTTCTCTTTGAGTCTACATTATATCAAAGAGAAAGACTTCTACTCTTCTATTTTTTGGCGCTCCAGAGATGAACATTCCTTAGGGAAGGTGCTTGCAGCTCATTCTTACCCTCTAATCTGGCTTCTCTAATTCACTGATTTTTAATATAAATGTAATTGCATTCAAGCAATTTTATCAAAAATTACATAATGTCAGAAAAGAAAGTTTGCCTTCCCCTTTCAGTAAAAAGCCTCCAGCTAAAGCTTATGCAACAACTAATACAAAATGTGGAAGACATGGAAATTCAACTATAATCTTCACTGGAAGAATATTCTGATGTGAGAAGAGTAAAACCCATTTTATAAAGGGTCATTAGATATTAGGTTTTGACCTGTACTTTTCTTAAATGGAGATGAAAGCATTTCAGCAAACAAAATGGCAAACAAGCTCCCTAACGCCGATCTATTACCTCAAAAGTCATATGCTTTTGTCTCTGAGAAATGGGAAGAAATTGTCTAGGGATAATTAGGTGATACTAGGGAATTAATTTAGAAAAAGCCAGAATAGTCATCAAATGCAACAATGCAATATTATACTGATGAAGAGTAAGTTGGAAGACTTCTGCTAAACAATAAATAAAATTTGATTGCATGGACACTAACTTTAAAAGAGTACCCTAAAAAAGTACCAACTCAGAGATCTTTTAATCTCAAGAGAAACATGACTCTCTGACTACTATCAAGCATTTCCTTCTCTTTAACTACCAGAGCACTTGTAAGCAGAGTGATTGAACACACGTCTTGGATCATGTTTCCTTTCAGTTTGAAGCATATATCACTCCACTTATTATACTCCACTTATGTGGAGTATAACTCCACATAAGAAATATTCAGTATTACTGCCCGGTGAGCAAATTAGCACTGCTGTAAACCTGCCAAATTATGAAAAAGAGCATTTGGTAAAACTTCAAATTTCAAAACCCGTCTACATTGTTGCTTTGCAGGCTGTGATATCACATCTTAAAACTATTTTTAAACCATTTGTCTACCTACCAGGTTTACTGCATCTCATGCATATGAATAGATTCATGAAAGTAAAGAGAATGAGAGATCAGTTTACGTATATAGAGAAGAAATGGTCTCATGTGAAGTGACTATGAAATACAAAGTTTGAAGAAAATATAGGCATACATATATTTCTGACAACAACCAACACTTACCTACAACATGGTTATAATAACAATCTTCTTAGAGCGGTAAAAATTTTTCTGTGTACATATAAATTGTGCTTCTTAGAATGGTTAAAACAGAACAAAGAAAAGAGTAAAGGAAAAGAACATGTCCAAAACACCCTATTTTGAGGGGGGTAAATTCCCCTCAAGGCAATAAGAAGAAAAGGTAAATTCAAACAAATGCTAAGGGTTCAATTATCCTAACACCTCACCAACAAAATACCACAAAAAACCATTGGAAATGTGCTTGAAGAGAGACACAGTAGGCAATGCCTTCAAATTATATCTCCCCGTCCTCGAGGAAGGCCATCAGTCCCAGCAGCATGGGGACTCTTCTGGAGTTAGCAACAGCTTAGTATTGCACTAGAGTGAAGGAATGAATTATTATGTTTAGCCATCTTCAGATACAGTTTTCCATTTATCATCTTACATCAATCTGATCCTATGAATGAAAATTAGGAAGCCACCTGACACATGGATAAAGCTGTACCAATGCAGTACTGTACAGATAATGCAATACTGCAATGATCTCCAACAGAGAATCTTTTCTTACCTATTACAGACAGAAGAAATACAATAATGAGTAACATATATTAGCACGAATTAATTTCCTTTGCATACTCTGATGGTCTAAAATGAACTGCTACCTCCACTCTACTTGGGAAAACTAAGAGAAAAATAGGTTAAGCAATGTGGTTAATGAGAAAGTTACTCTTCAATTTGAATGCCAAGAGAAGGAACAATTTATATACTAGTACAGGAAATTTTGGGTAGGCTGTGGAGAATAAAGTACTTCTATTGCCAACTATTTGCCAGTGCAAACCCTGAGGTTGAGGTAGGCATATTTGTTAATAGTCAGGGCCAAGATACATCCCGCTGTATTTCAGTTTTGCACATGTAAGTATCAACTCCAAAAAAAAAAAAGTATTTTGGTTTCAGACTCTTTAAGGCTCATGTCTTCTAATCCTTTGTAATCTTAAGCCTTTGGACCTTGGAGCTGCTCTCACATTTCTCTAACTGAGACTTAGGCAGACTTTATGTGCCAGCTTCTCATACTGATATTCAGACAACCTGTTCTTGGTCTCTGCTGGTGAAATTCTCAGAAGTGTCCTAGTTGGATAAAAGAAATAGGCAGACACTTAATCTCTCTTACAATTCAGCAACAACTACTAAAAAAACTATATCCTCTACTCAACTCTTCTATAAAGGTCTGCAAATGCCTAATTCAGTTGAATTAAATTAAGATCAACTGAAAATATGACATATGAAAATATGTGAATTGGAGCATAGAGAGCACAGGGTAGGCTCTTAAAACAGGATATTTAGTTCTCTACTGTACTTCTTAATTCAGCAAATTATTATTTTGTCTCATTTAAGGTGCAAACATATGTTATTGCCAAAGAATAGTTTTTTATTTATGACAAGAATTATTACTAACATTTTATTTGTGTTAAGCATTACTTATGCTGTCATAAACAAAGGGCCGTGGAGAACTTCAGCGCACACTGCAGAAGGGTAATGCACCATTTGTAACTCAGATAAAACTGGGAATGAATAATTGATCTTAGGAAGTTGTAACAACAGTTAAGAGAGTTATCTCTGTGCCTCCAATGCTTACCAACTTTGTGTCTCTCCTTTTGACACCATCAGTAAGAAAGAAGGTAAGGCCTTGTCATCATAATCCTTTCAGGCCCTCTTTAGTACAGGTAAGAATAACAGATCTTTGGAGAAACGAGACGCAGCAGTTCTACTAAACGTGCTGGGCATGTTACAAATCTACTTTCACAAAGCATAAGCAACACACCTGAAGTCAATAATACAAGGCAGAAATGTTAAATAACACTCCAACTTACCAGACATAAGATTTATGGATTTCTGAAGCCTAATGGCCCCACAATATAATCAGTTCATTGCATTTTTTTAAAAACTGTTTCGTGACACATATTTATTGCTTTGAACACACAAAGGAACAGAACAGAGATAGCAGATCTCTGATTTCAGAATACATGCATAAATACAGAATTGCACAGAACTTGAAGCTTACTGTTGTCATCTAAACTGATTAAAGTTCTCTACTCATCTTTATGTGGACCAGACTCATTAAGTATTTTGTTGCAGTCTGCTTTTGATGACACTGATATAAGGGAATTAAGGAGTTAAGGACTCACCTGCAGAACCATATCCACCTGCAGGAGCTGTGCTGTTTGCTAGACAATGTATCGTTCGCTTAGCTTAATTGTGCTTGCTAAGGCAGAACGAGGGGGGATGCCAAACTATTGCCAGAATGAAGGAACCGTGACTCAGTTTCCTGCTCTCTGGACCCCTGAACTGGTTAGAACTAGCCATAAAGTTTGGACTGAGACCAAGGGACCAGAGAGCATGCGCAAGGAGGCAAGGTGAAAGTTCAACTCCGAGGAAGACTTGGCTTACTTCATCTTGGGACCCCTGCCCACGACCACCAGGAGGCACTGCGCAAGAGCAAGTGTATGGAAATGATCTCAGAGCTCATTATCATGGGAAGAAGGAATAGATTATACATATGTATAGGCATATCGGGGAACCTTAACAAATAGTAATGTTTTTAGGAAATAAACATAGAGAGCTTTGTTGCAGGCGTTTCACATGCTTTGGAGGAATTATCCTCATGTGCCCGGCATGCTGGAATAAAAACATACCTACTTTATAACTTTCAGGTTATAGAGTTATTATCCATGCATCAACACATGCTGTGTTTTTCCCCATCAGAATAAAAGTATGAGCTTTAGAACTGCTCTGTCAAAGAAATTAAGATTATAATAGTAATTTCATATGTATTTTGTACTTGAACCTGTCTAAATCAAAGCATGCAACATGAACAGCTAAGAACACTTTGCTAAGCTATAACCAACTGTTTTTAAAGAAAAAAGAGACCAAAGTATGGTGGTATGTTTATACACATTTTAGCTGCAGTCTTCTTTAAAGCTACTCAAACATACATGAAGGTACAGGATTATAATGCCTATTCCCTATTTGAATATAAAAAGGTAAAATATAGGTTATAATGTCATTTGGATGTGCTTCAAGAGAAACGACGTAAATAGCCGGATATACATTTCCTAGTGTATTACAAATGTCTCTCCTATTTTTTTCAGTCACTTTGTTTAGTGATGTATATTTGAGCTGAAATGTATTATTTAGAAAATAAATACTCCACAAGATTCATGAATATTAACTGCAAAAAGAAAAGCAAGGTAAATATAATACATTTAGCTTGTATGTGTAAACGTGTATTCATAGGCCACCTTTTAGTAAGTTTTTTGTTTTTTTAAATAAGATGGATTACTTTCATCACATTTTAGAAACAAAAAGTATGAGGTGTTCATGGAGAAAAACAATCTTGTATGATGTGAAATGTGCTACGTTTCTTCATGGGTAGTCAAAATCTTACAGAGGCCTTTTAACAAGATTATATTTTATGAATGCAAGTCATTAAGGAAATCATGGAAGTGTAAACAAGCACCACAATGCCTGTTGTCGTGTATGTTAGATCTGGTTTTGCTTACAGACAAGGTTCTTTATTTTTTGATTTTGATGTCCAATTTTCCACTTATATATTATAAATGCAACCACACATATATTGAATTCGGAAATATTGGAAAATATTTCTCTACAAACCCACCTTGTGATTAACTATTTCATTTCAGAGAGATGCTTGGTGCTACTAACTATGGTTAGCACCTAACTACTTTAGGTCAATATTCAAGCACTGAACAATATATCCATTTATCAAAATTAACATTTCTAGCTAACAAAAATTTACTTCAGATTAAGCAGTCTCTAATTTGCAACAAATTAAATCACTCATAATGGAGGTTTACCAGTTGCTAGTTATATACTCATCTTTATAGTGTTAGCCCTAATAAAAAGCATTTTAAATTATACTTTGCAGAGTGGGAATCCCTGCAGACTGGGAGAGTTAGTGTTCATTAGCTCAAAAGATAGGGAACTCCATGATGTGTGATTCAAGCCTGTCCCATACACAGTCCTGCTCCATAGTAGATATACTAAATGTCGCAACTCGCCACTGGGGCGTGTTTGGCAGCCTCTGTGGTCAACAGTAAAAATAAACAAGGTGCTGAAGGGGCCTGAATGAGCCTGAAGGACAGAAATTTTTGGGGACTCTAACACCTAAGCATCCTAACAGGGTGCTAAGAGCAGACACTCTTCTGTTATGGCCCTCCATAAAGCCAAAGTATACACTGATTTTCACATTTCACACAGAATCACAGAATGAGCCAGGAAGGGGCCACTGGAGGTCATCTGGTCCAACCTCCCTGCTCAAGCAGGGTTCCCTAGAGCACATTTCTCGTGTTTGCATCTGGATAGCTTTTGAGTATCTCCATAGAAGGAGACTGCACAACCTCTCTGGGCAATCTGTTCCAGTGCTCTGCCATCCTCACAGTAAAGAAGCTCTTCCCCATGTCAGGTGGAACTTCAGGTGTTCCAGGTTCTGCCCATTGCCTCTTGGCTGTCTTCTGTATGTTTGTATTCATGACTATAGCTGGTCCCATTACAGTATTCCCTCTCCAAAAGTTATTTTATGGTTTTTGTTTGTTTGTTTGTTTCTTTTTTACTGCAATGGATAAAAGAATATTGGACTCTTCAGAAAAACAGGTGGTGACATGATCACATCGTGGATGTCGTTTGGCTCAGAGGATTCAATAGTGACCAGTACTTGAGTTTAATCAAATGGCTTGTAAAACAAGAAGTCTTGCTTTAGAATGAAATAAAATCAAAAAAGTTCTTTCATTTCAAGTCACTCTTTCAAGCTTCAAACACCAAAATACCAAGAACAAACCAAGGTTATTAAAAAATGATCAAACTAAATATATCGACATATCCCAGCCTACATACTATATACTTGCAAGGTTTGGAGAAGAAAGTTGTCCTTCAAATTTAAAGAGAAAAGGAAAAATAGAATAGTTTCATATAATTGAAAGCATTTCTAATGTGGTTGGAAGAGCAATCCTAGTGGTATATGTCAGACTCGCCTATGAGGCAAACCCTAGGAGGTCATGCTGGAAGATTCTTTTCCTCTGAAGGACCTAGTGAAATATTTCATTATTTCCCTAGGTCACAGTACTGAGCACTAAGGGATGCCATGAGTAACTGACTGCCAGATAGACAATGCAATGCTGACCAACAGATTTTCTACCCACAGCTGGTCTGGATATAAGGGTATTATGAAAGCCTTGAAAGGATGTTCCATCTGAATGGCAGCATATTTTAGAAAACAGCTTTACCTATCCTGTATAAGCTATTTTTAAAAGTTATTTTAGTCTTCATCTATGCATTTCAGCCCTTTGTGATTAGCAATGAATTTTATAATAAAAAGATCTCCGTAAATCTTCTATCACAGGGAAAGTGCTGAAGCAGATGAATAGACTTGCCCAAGATACAGTCCCAAGAATGCCAGGTATGTCAGGTAATGAGTGAAAGTTCTGTGACTGTCATGCTTTTATTCATCTTCTGTGAAGTTACTAGAAACTAAGAAGAGTTAATCTAAACACAAATTGCTTTTAAAGAACATACCCATCCCACTGATTAAATTGCAACAGTCAAATATTTGCCTGTTTTCAGTTAATATTAAGTGCTTTGCTTAATGATGAATCTGGAAACCTTCGCCTGCTATGCATCTGCCTCTCATTTGAGTGCCAGAGGAAGAGAGTTGGCAGGAAGATAGTGTGAGCAGGATAAGGTCAGCTAATTCTACCACTGTTTTCATTAAACAACTATTGGATTGTTTTTCCAAATTAAAAAAAACCCAAAACAACCAAACAAACAACCCAACCAAAATAGGCTACTGTCTGGTCACAAAGGAGAAAAAAACCACCCATACACCTGTGCCGGACATATAGAAGGCAGGATACATGCTGGTGATTCAACAGTAGTATGTGCTGCACATAATTAGATAAACAGAATAAGTTGTGTGTTGGGAATCAGTTATGGAAAATCTGCTTCATGATTACTTAACTTTTTCTTTTCCTTGTCTTCCTTTTATCATTCTTTTCTCATTCAGGAAGGGTTGGGGGAGCAAAGAAAGTTCTGTGTTTGTCCTCTGTTGTCACTGCTGAATATTGATGTAACAGTTTGGGTAGGTAGAGAAGAAACAGACCTTACTTGGCTTGAATCAGATACGAACTCTACACTGACAGAAATAGAGAGCATGACTATTTCTAGAGGGGAAACTGCAAGGGAGGGAGTGAAAAGCTTATTAGGGGAAGTTTTTAATTCTCATCTTTGATTAACTAAACATTTTGGAATCTATTGTCCATGATAATGATTTAAGGCACAGTATTTTTACAGAGGTTCTTTGGAACCCACAGAAAACCATCCTCACCTGTCTGGGATTAAAATGAGCAGGGATACTCTCAGCTACTGACATGTAAAAGATTTCAAATGATTGAATATGCAGTTTGGAAGAATGAAATATCTGAATTTTTGTCTACCTTTTGTTTAAAGATATGCAATGAGATTTAAAATGTACAGAATAAGTACACAAAGTTTTCCCAGTTATTAGGCAATTTAATTTATTCCACAATCTGAAGATGCAGCAGCACTATGCTGTGAAAGTTGCAAGTCACAAAGTGTTAGTTCATGTTTAGTTCAAGAACTTGTGTAAGGTGAGATGAGATATACTTGCTTCTTGCAGCTCGTCTTGGATTTAAACTGAACAATTCTGTGCTGCTTCATTTCCTACTTAATGTAGCTGTAAAAATGTTGGGCCTTTGGTTGTATTCAGTACTCAAACTTTGGTGTACTTAACTGTCTTCCTGCTCATAAATGAGAAAAATGACAGCAGATTTTGAGTAGTTTAAAAAGAAAAAGTATGAAAGGAAAAAAGACAAAATATAGAAATAATTCTAAGTGAGAGCAAAAATACATGCTCAGCATTTAATCACTACTATAATACTACCTGACCAAGGAGAAAAAAACTGCCAAAAAAATCCCACAAGCTTGCTGCTAACCTGTCAGAAAACGTGACCAGCTATAATTAAAATTGTATGGACAAATCACTTAATTACTTTAAATCACAAAGCAATGTTATGAAGTGAACTAATTCTGACAGTGTTGGATACACTGTCTTTGAATAACGTTTGTCTTCTACACATCAACTCTTCAGAATAAGAATCCGCATCTATCATAAAGAATGAGAGGACTTTCCAAGATCTAGGCCTCTTTTTGAATCCAACTTGCTTGAGTGGTAAACTATTTCACATTTAATCTACTTTTAATAAGGGGCAGTTTTAGGCAATACGAGACTGTGCTGCTACCAAAAAGAATGGTGCCCAATTGATGAAACTGTTCAGGAGTGTGACTAGAGATCTGATCTGACCAAAAACCAAATTACCAAATCCTCCAAAAGAAAATTTTTTAGTCAGATCACCAGAATTTCTACAGTAGTTCACAACAAATCAAATCAAGTTAATCACTCTTCTGTTCAATTGCCTTCTTAGTAAGACTGACATTATCTTCCTGAACAAAGAGGACTTTAATAAGAGATATTAATTCCAAAAGCTGTAAGATGCTGATCAGTGTAAAACTCACAAGAAAATAAAACATCACAGATGTTACATTGGCTGAGAATACATTATGCTGAAATGTAATATATGCAATAATAGACAGCCATTTGCCATTCAATATGAATTAATATTCTTGCATTGGAATGTGTGAATACTTAAATACCATAGGATTATTTTTTAGCATTCTGAGTCTTTTTGCAATTTTTATTACAGACAAAGAAAATAAATAGCAATGTTGACTGCATTTCTCTATAATTAAAGGGAGAATTTCAGAATTACTAAATATGGGTTCTGTGTTTTGGAAAAACAAAAAAGAAAGAAAGAAACCCCCACAAAATAAACCCCAAAACTTTCTGGCTCAAATTTGAAGGTTAAAGAATTTAAAAGGAAACAGATGAAATTATATGGGCTTTAGAAAGCATTCATAGCCCTTGGAGCGGGGACCAAGTATTTAGCAAGACCAACAATATTGCATCAACCTCAGTGCATCACAAAACTGAGTTCTAATATTGAATAACATGGACATACATTTGGTGTAGGTTTATCCTGAGATTATTTTCTGCATCAAGCAACCAGTAAACTCCACTCACATGTCACCTTGAGCCTTTTTTTCTTACATATCTCCACCCTAAGTTTTCAGTGAAACTGCTTGTGTGCCTGCTTCTCCACACGGGAATTGAAGAAACATCATTTACAAAGTGGTAAGATAGTAGTGCCAGAATCAATACCTCCTTGAAATATGTTAAGAAATCTCGAAAGATTACAGGGTTAAGTATTTGATTGAAATAAATCCATTAAAACAAAGCAATATTTTTTTTCTTCTGTTAATAGTGAAGGAAAAATGTCTTAATAATTGATGTCTTCCTCTTTGACTGGTTGAGGAAGAGTGCTCTTCAGCAAAGGAAAGAAATGGCCAGAACATGCCTTGGCTTATGTGAGGCACAGACTGGTGTTTAGTTTTGTATTTTTCACAACATTTGCTGTTGAGCAAAACTTGTACCTCCCCCAGAAGGCAGGCAAGTATAATCCTGTTATTTTCCAGATGGATGAACAAAAGAGGTTGCAGAAGATTGTTTCTGACAGTGTTGGGAACAAAACCCAGGAGCCAAACCACATGTCAGATTTACATAAAATGTATTCAAATGCAAGAGAAAATGTATTTTCTGAAGGTGTTTTGAATGGCTGCTGAGTAATTTAGTAGCAACACAGCATGCTACACTGTAGATCTCACATTCACATCTTTCATTACTGTTGGTCTGCTAAGGTGCTGGCAGCTCTGACAAGACAATGTGAACTGTAGGGGGGATAAAACAATTTCTGTGACAATGTATAGATCCCTAGTTCCTGGTGTTCTCACTAAAACCCATCAGTGCAGTAGGAAGTCACACCCACTGCCACTGCAAACGGCAGACCAGTACTGCAAATGGCATAGAAGCTGCAGAAGAAAAACCACAGGGACACATATCCCAAGGCACAGATGTGAATTGGTGCCATATAAACACCATTTCCCCAAATCGGGAAATGTACAGCAAATGTGGTACTCTGCTTGAGCAAAGCCTCCAGAAAAGGCAGTCCACAACCTGAAGAATAATTTTATTTTAATGTACTCCAAATCTCCAACAGTTACATGTCTATTTAATACAGTTCACTTGAAGTGTGAGCTCAAATGCAGATTTGGCATTATATAAAGTTTTGCTATTTTATGGAAAAGCACAGGATTTCCGTAGACCCAGAGAATCTGTTTACACACTGGTAAAACAGTTACTGTATCTGGAAATACTCTCTAATGCATCAGATATTTTTCACACCTCTGGAAAGACCAACACCAGCAGTGTGAGACATTAATTACTCTTCTGTGTTCACTATATGCTAGCACTTTACCATGTGACTACAAGAATTCTGCAATTTACTCACATTTATATTCTGTTGAACAACAGAATACAGCCTTATCCAACACAAGACAGCACTACTTATAGTCTAAATAAACTGAAAAGGTCACATATATGTTACAAAATTTTGCCCACACAACAGCATATGGAAGGAATGCAGGAAAATCACATTCAGTATCACTTCCCTGTTCCTTCTGCGGTGGGTTGACCTCAGTCAGGTGTCAGCTGCTCTCTCAGCCCTCCCTCACAACATGACAGTGGGGGTGGGGAAACAAGATGACAAAACTCCTGGGCCAAGATAAAGACAGGGAGATCACTTACCAATTATCATCACAGGATTGACATGGAGAAATTTTATTTAATTTATTGACAATTAAATAGATTTGGGTGGTAAGAAACAAAGAGAAAAATTAACCCCCCTCTCCCTAACACCCTTTTTTCCAGGCTCAGCTTCGCTCCATTCGCAACTACTGTATCTCCCCAACCCAAACAGTGCAGAAAGAGGGTGGGGAATAGGGGTCAGTTGAAACACTAAAATCTTAGATTCTAAGTATTTTATAAAAGTTAGTTTTGCTAGAGCAGGTAGCATAGGTTGGATAAGTGAGATTCACATGAAATTAATTAAAAGTTAATAATTATTTAGAAGGCTAGGCTTGGAGTAGTTTTTGACTAATTGTATGCCATGATATGTTTGTTCAGCTGTATCTGTAACAAGTACCCATGAATAGAGATCTGAGGAGAACTGGACAGTTATTAATTCCCTTATTTAAAGTGCCCATCCAAGGATGTTATAATCAGAACGAATTGTACTAAGGTCATATTTCCATTGTAAAGGTCTAAGAGCACGTGAAGTTCATGAGAAGAAAATTTCGAAATGCCTTCACTGCGACCCCTGAAGCATCCCCCAGACCCATTTAGAGAGAAGACAGCGCATGCTTAATGATATGACAGCTAATTATAATACGAAGCGGGGAGGGGGCGGTATCCATATTATGAATACCTTGCATATGTAAAACTTTTGTAGATAAATAGACTCTGTATTGTTTCACAAGTCGACACGATGCCTTTGGGAAATATCCCCTCGTGTCCCAGCGCTGAATAAAACATACACTTTCTAACTACCCAGTTAGAGAGTCTTTGTCCGTCATAATTGGATATTGATATCAGATCGATATCTAATTTTTTATATAAATCAAGTCTATAAGAGCTCATCACTGCTGCTCCTTCCCTCTCACACTTTTCCCCTCCTTCAGTGTGGGATCTCCATGGGTCACAATTCTTTCATGAAATACCCACCTGCTGCAGCCCCCACACCAGTGCCTGGGCACCTGCACTCCATACATCTTTCTATAAGCTTTGCATGCACTTTGCTAAAAGATTAAGCTATTGACATATGGACATAAATTTATTAGCTGGAAAAACTAACTGTTTTATTGCATGGCTTGGCTAGTGCCAATATGATAACAATGCCTTTGAAGACTAGTCCTAGATATTTTAAAATATCTGTATTTTTTTAAACTGCATTATGCAATACTAGCACAAATCTGCATGCCTAGCCTGTTTCTGGTGAAGGTGTCTTCCATCTAGTTTCTGCTACATTTACCCACAACTTAAATTACTGCCTCCAATCAGCCTCCAGTGAAGTGCATTTTCATTAAATTCTGTATTTCCAGCTAAGGAAAGGACAAGATCAAGTAATGATCACAAAATGACAGAGCATCTTTGGATGCAGGTGATCACAGATGTAACAGCAGCATCAGTAACTCCATAGAAAATAGATAAACAAAGCTAAAGAGCATGGGACAAAAGGCAAGTGGTACACAATGGTGAGCAAACAGAGAAGAAAGTTTCATGGACAGTTCACGGTCTAAAAGCCAGGTCAACATGTGCTTCAAACAAGAAGCTAATGATAGTGACAGTCAAAGTGGTGGAGAGATTAATACAATAACAACTTCTGTCTGAATTAATTACATAGCAAAATAAAAATTCCTCACAGAATCGATGTACTTCAGTTAAAGGAAGAGAAATACCTTCCTTCTTATATTGTGTTCCACAAATGAGTTTCTTGCAGTTTCAGAAAGATGCAACTGATCTCTCTCTCTCTTTCAAAAAGATGAAGCTGACATTTCTCTCTCTTTTTTCCTCTCTCTTTCTCTTTCATGACTATCAAGGAGGACTATTTAATAAATGTATGTGTGAATTTTACTCAATATTCTCTTTAATCAAATGACTCAGTTTGCATCACCAAATTTTCTTACTGCCGGTGTGCAAAACTAGATCTAAGCTGACTAGTCTTGAAACAATTAGCTGTCTCATGTCTTGTTTTGTTCTTTCTTCTCTGCATATATGAAAACTATATATTAAACATCTGCCTGAAATTTATTTAAAAATCAAGAAGTTAGAAAAATAATGTTATAGCAATTAAAATTAAATAACCATAGCTGTTTCTTCTTTCCCTCAGCCCCCAAGAAAAAGGTTATCCAATGAACTAAATGAAACAAAGATCCCCAGTTAGTATACCTGAGGTCCTGTGACAATTTTTGGTCACAGAAATGGACAGAGTACAGGACAAAATACAGATCATGCACCAGAATTTCAGTGTCACATTTTTAAAATTCTTTGCCTCAGAGCATTTAGTCTTTTGAACATCTTTTGGAGATCAGTAAATACTACTCCCACTTTAGAGCTGTCCAAGCTAAGTAACAAGCTAAGATTAACAAAACTTTTCAAAGCCACTTTGAATGTTTGCTGCTGAGCTAGGAGCTGGTCGCCTAGACCAAGAAGAACTGCTCTCAGAACACAGGAGAAAACTCAGCTTGACCCCACAGCAGACTGGACTGCATGACTTCGCTGCCTGTTTGTGGAGATCTGCCTTCTGACTCCTCTGTGGTTATTGGTGCTCCTGAGATGAATCAGAGAGCCAAACTGGCTTGTGGAGCGATAGATAAGTTTTCTTCCCCTTCCTTCTACTACTGTTTTTTTTGACATTTGTGCAAAGGCTGGATGACTAGTAGTTTTCATTTTTTACTGATTTTCAATACCTACAGAGCAAATAGCACTTCCTACTGCTTTCAGCTAAAGCAGACCTGTAGAGAATTGCCAGCTGTTACAAGCACATTGAACCAATTTTATTTCTGTATTGATCTTTTGCATACAGAACAACAGGCTTGAGGAAGAGAATTAAAAACTGCTGCTTCTTCACAGGTTTTTTGTTGCTTAGCTCTTCAGAACTCACAAATACTACAGTGTAAACCATCATCTCACTTCTTAGGAAGAAGGCAACATAGCACCTTCATAAGATATTTAGCACTATACTCTATTGCTAAATTCCATGTCCTGTGCCAAACTAACAGAAACTGAGACGTTGTCTGAAAAGTCTTCTGTGTGAATCACTGGGTGACCAGACACTGAGCTGATGAATTTTATAGAATTTCATATACATTATAAATAAATAAATATTGAAAATTATAAAAATATTGAATAATAGAATTTTTTTCCAATATATCAGGCTATCTTGAATTTTAGTAGTTTATTATTCCTTCTGTAATCCAGTCACTCTTTTTTTTCTTCAAGTCACTGATATCTGCACTGTTTCATGCACAATGGCTAGAGTCCCTTCAGCAGTACTGAATTCCCTTTGTACTTGCATGTGTGTGAAATAACTTGTTCTTCCTTCCAAGCATGTCAGAAGGGCTATACAACCTGCTTCTTTCCTGGAACAGAGGGAGCACAAATATTTTGAAATCTTTGCTATCTGTTTCACACAATCTCATGCAGCCACAAGAGGATGGAAAAGTGAATCACATGAGATTACTATCTATACGGAGAAACTGCAGTAAGTAAGCAATCACATCAACAGTACTTGGAATACAATGCTCTATGCAGCACACAGAAAAAAAAAGGCAATGTACAATTCGAAGGATCAGTCTGCACCATTAAAGCAGTGTCTCCTTCAATACAGAAAGAGTGAGTTCTAAAGACCTTACCAAATTTGGAAATTTAGGTTAAATACAGTTTAGAATTTCCATGATATATAAAAAAAACCACTTACAAATGCTTTATCTGTAACACTGCTGAAAGGCAAATAGTATAATTTTCAAAGCAGATGTATCCAGAAAGTGGAAATTGGGTTATACAGACTATTAGAACTTTAATCTTCCTATTTTTCTTGGAGAAACCCAGAGATTCTTTGAATATTGGAATTTTAAAATTATAACACATAGAGAAATCTAAAAAAAAAAAAAAAGAAATGTGCATTCGTTATGCTTTATACCTTAATTCCGGTGAATTCACAACTCACTGTCTTTAGAAGACCTAATAAATTGTGGCACAAAGATTCAGTAAAATCTCATGGAGAAATAACTGCTGTTAGCAGCATCATTCACTAAGAAAGTAATAAATAATTACTACAATTATCAACAGCACAAACTGTTTCTTTAATGTGATTATTAATCTTAGAAATTTCTTTAGAAAATGAAATTTTCTGGTTATTCTTGTTTCTGAAAATTTCACTGGCTGTTATTTGTGTCGTGTTCGATAAGAGGGTCTGCTAAACAGGAAGGTTTTAGAATGTTCTGAATTATAAAATACTTCAGTCATACTTTGTGAAGGTTATAGCATGAAAACCTAACAATCTATTCACGTATCTAATTACCAACATATTTATAATATGCTTAACAATGAAATACTAAACATACATTAGAGATTACCATGGTCATTAAACATCTGATACTGTTTAAAGATGTGAAAATTGATATGACAATGTTTTTTGCATTCCTCATTAGTCCTTTTCATTTTACCACTTCAATTCTAGTAGGAAAAAATACAAAGAAAATATACTGTCTTGAACCTCTTGGTTCAAGGGGACTTCTTTAAAATCAGCAGCAGGAATCAATGAAATTCAGGGAATGAGGGGTATTACTGAAGTGTTTGACTTGTCTTAGGAAAAAACTGACATAATAAAAATATTGCTCCAAACTGATAATATCAACCCTCATTATCATTTTCAAGTCTTGTCCTCTGCTTTAGAAATGGAGAATGGTGGAAGAACAACAAAATATTTGGCCAGGAATACACTTTAACCACAGAAAAGATTGAGAAAACCCTTCCATTCTACCCCTAGAGTATACAGGTGCTTTCATTGGACAGACAGTATATAAAATATAAAGCTGGACTCATGTCAAAATGACCACTGACAAGACAGAGTTTTCTTCAGAACTATTTCTTTTTCTGCTCACCATGCTAAAAAATTTTTTGGATTTCTTGCAAATTAGTGGAAAGTTAAATCTTCAAGTCTTTATGGTGAATGATTAATTATTTTGCGTAGCTATGAGACAGTCATGCCTATCAGCATCTCTTAGGACAAGTTAATTCATCCTACTATGGTAAACGCAATCCAAAATAAAATACTGTGAAAGTTAGTGCAATTTTTTTGTTACTCGATTTTGCTTTATTATGCTTAGTTGAACTTGCTTATAAATACAAATACCCTCTGGCAACATTGGTAATTCAAATGAAATATGTTACATTCTTAAAACAGATAATATAGGTAAAAATAACAACTATCCTTTTCCCTATAGGAAATACAGTCATCTGTAGCATCTCTTATTCTATCAATTAAAAAGTTTAAATTTTGGTAGATACTTTCAGGAATAAAGATTAAATGATGCTCTCTCATTATTTGCAGGACACTGAAGGGCAAACAAGAATTTACTACATCCATTTCAAGCTCATAGTCAGAGCATCTTTTTGAGCTAAAAGTCAGCATGTGCCCCCAGACAGAATTTGATTTAACAGAATGACAGATTTGACATAAAATTTGATTACATAAGATTAACAACAAAATTTAGTTTTTCAAGTTACATGTTCAACAGGAGATTGGAAGGTGTGCCATACTAACAGGACTTTCCACTTGTCCTGGGTTAGTTATATATTCTATTACCACCCACAAAAGCTGGATAAATTTCATAATTACACACCTGGGACTCCTTATCTCAACTGAGATAAGCACTCCAACTGACAGGAAGCACTACTCACCCTGGTTATCTGATCTCAGGTAACGGCCCATTAGCACCACCCAGCTGATTATCTGATCTCAGGTAATGGCCCATTAGCACCACCCAGCCTGACTAATTAGCCTGAACCCCTCCGGAACATTTCTAAGGACCCTAGGACTCCTCCAAGCTCCTTACTGAAACAACCAATAGAACATCGGGAAGATCCTTTTCCATTGTGAAAGTCCCCACCCCTGGGGGAGGTGCCAGCCCAGAAGCACAGCATAAAACAAGGGTTTTGGATGGCAGAAGATACCCTCGAATCGACGGGACTCCACTCTTGGGACTCCACTCTTGACGGGACTCTCGACTCGACTCGACTGGACTCCACTCCTCGGAATTGGATTCAGCTAGGTACTCCACTCCACTCCACTCCTCGGAATTGGACTCAGCTACTCCACTCCACTACCAGGACTGGGCTACCAGGCCTCCCTGCAGGATCAGTGCCTAACTGGGCTGCACAGCTACCACCCTGCTCAACAGGGTGTCAGGTTGTACCGTGACTCTGTCGGTTGGTTTAAGCCGGTGTTTCTGTATTACTGCATTTATTTTAACCTTTTTTATTAAAATTGTAATTTTGACCTAAAATCTCTCGAGGTATTCTGTGTGGGGTTAATTTCCCCTGCTGGTTTACAGCCAAACCAGCACACCACTACTATTTTTCAAGATATTGGAGACATTTATAAAACATATTCCTTTTATCATTAAGACTTAACAACATCAGAATCTTGAATTTTAAGTAGGTTTGAAATTGCAGTAATTGTAACAGAAAGAAGAGGTTATCAATGGGATAAAAGATTGTGAGAAAGAAATAAAGAGTACTTTGCAAACCCATTGTTCTACTTTTTCAGTGTGTTCACCATATAACACTGACCACAGAGGGAGGAAACCTAAAGAAAAACTGTCAACTTTTAGCTGAGTGTCAAAAAAGCCTAGTGAGCAATAAGTGTCTGAGTACTGCATGAATTTTTAATTTTTTTGCCATTAATCCATGTACTTATACAGACAAACTCCTTTAGAATTAATACTTAAGTTGAAAGTAGGTGAGGTTAGATAGAGTGAATACGACTCATTAGAATTTTTCTTAAATAATGTAAATAATCAACAGTCTTATATTTTTTCAAAGATTTATCTTTGAAATATGGTAGATATACATTGCTTTCTTATGTTGCCTCTATGGTTCCAGGTAGGTCATAGTAGTCCATCTATGACTCAGGTCCCAGTTCTGCATGGAGGTCAGGATGCCTGCCACTTCAGGAAAGGCAGTTTACAGTGCTGTACTATGCTACTCTGTATTACTGAACTGTTAATACAGTTCACATTTTAGAATTTATATTGATATGAATGTCTTTGAAAGAGACGGAAGAAAACTCACACCTACCAAGAGAAGTGATCAAACCTTCTCTAATGCATTGATTTCAATCACTTGTTTTAGCTTTTGGAATACACATCCTTGTAGGAACTCAAATGACACTTAATGCAACTTCCTCTCTTGTGCATAAGAAAACACAGTAGATATCACTTATTTTGTGATAAGGCCTTTTTATCTGAAATAAATACAGAATGACACACTATGAATGGGAAGATGAAAGTATTATGACACCATATACTACAAACTGGTCTATGGTGAGCCACTTTGGAATAAACCATCCAAAATCACTTAATGATTTTTTTTGTGTACCTCCTTACTGACAGAGTATGAGACATAAAAAAAAAAGACCTTGACTTAGGAAAGCATGATTTAGAAAGAACCAAAGCCTTAATGTGTTACCAATGTTATTCTCACACTGAACGCAAAACACAGCATTATACCAGTTACTGAGGAGAAATTAACTCTGTCCTAGCTGAAACTAGGACACCCTGCTTGAGCAGAAATGTTGGAAGGACCTCAACAGGTCCTTTCCAGCCTAAACAATCATGCCATTCTGTCTTTCTATGTTCTTGAGTCATTCCTGTAAGGTCAGTTAATATAAGAAATCAAGTGTATAGCCAGAGCATGAAGGGTACAGGAATTCAAACATCTGCTCTTCAAGTCAGTAGCTAATGAGCTTGAACAGCCGTAGCAGTTGGTTTGTTGGCTTTGACAGATCACTGATGAAATATTGCACACTGCTGATGAATGAAAGCAAAAAGAATTCGTTCAGAAAGTGGCTTATGTTTCTAAACACACGGAATGTTCTGCTCAAACACAAAATCTGAAATTGAAACAAACCCAAGGCCTAACCTTTTATATATTCTTTATGAGAATCCATTTTCTTATTTGAGTTATTCCAGTTAGCATGCCACATGGAACGATTTAACTAACTGATTCCAATGTTCCAATTTTTTGTTTTAAATTTTAATTGCATATACAAGAATTTATATGCATTATCTTGGTGTAATGCATCTCTCATGGGACTATTTTTGAGACTGAATAACAGATGTAGTGATTTACTTGTGTAAAACTGTAACAGCTGCATTGATGGAACTGGGATTAAGGCTTTCAGAGGACAAAAATTATATAGGCATACACTGCAAAAAGATTACTACTTTATAGCGGCAAATGTGATGATTTTGTGAAATTTTCAATTATTATAGAAAATGCAGTAAGCATAAATGCATGTAGTTGTACATATGTCCTTCTGAAAGTGATCACAACTTCAATTCAAACTTTATTAGTTATAATTAATGTCCTACAGCATTGCCAGTTCTATGCAACACAGCATCTACATGATTCATATATGTGCTGACTTAAAATACAAAATATATAGAGTATGTAAAATATTCCTTTTTAAAACCACATCTAAATGTGTTTTCTTTAACGATTTATAAATTCATATCATAGAATAACAATTCTTAAATCTCTCCCAGTGATTTCACTGTTAATCTTCAAATAATTTTGAAAAGATGAGGTGTGATGATGGTGATATTGCATCAAGTTGTCTCGAGTCATTTACCAAATCACCTTTCCATTTCTCATTCATCACATAATTGATTATGTTGGAACTCAGTATTGCAAGTATGAAGCTTAGGATACACTATGTACCTGCTGAGATATAAAACCTGCTGCTCAGATGTTTCCAAATCATCGAACAAAAAATCCTACATTCCTAGGTAAGGGGTGAAGTTGGAAACAATAGCAAGACATCAGAAAATTAGTATTTTTTTTTTGTTTACTGATTGAATGTAATCTTAAGTAATACTTTCACGCTATGCAGAACACCCAGCACCTGTAATAAAAACATGACTTAAAAATATTCCCTAATATGAAAGCATATATCTCTGAAATAATGAAATGAAATGAAATGAAATGAAATGAAATGAAATGAAATGAAATGAAATAGGTAAATGCCATGGCTCAAAATGAGCCAACAGATTGTATAGATGGTGATTTGCATATTCTTTTTAAAAACACAGTTTCAGAATGCACATGCAATAAAAAACTCTGAAGACTAGTTCAAGCAATGATTTTCCCCTTCTGTGGAAAAGGAGGAAGTAGAAATGTAGGTAAAATCATGGACACTGATAACATAATCATGTAGCTAGTACTTAGTACATTACATCTTGCCAAAGTTTCCATGTGGAGGTACAAAAACATGTTGAGGACTTTCACAGTTCAGAATGTGCCATCTGCTTTTGAAGCTGGAAGGCCAAATAATAAACTTCAGCATCTTCTGTACCACTGCATGGTCTAGGTGAGAGTTGGCCAAACAACGTTAACTGGATAATGTATTTAACAAATAAATTCTTTTAAGGACAGCTAAAGGTGCCCTTCTCAGCCATGAGTAAGTGCTCACATTCATACTACTAATTAAAGTGTGACAGAAAACTGGAAACAACTACTTTCAATATGTTCACTTGGAAGATATATGAAATGTAAATGTTCATAATACTATGATATAGCTCTGTGGGGATGGGCATTATCTTTATTAAATTTCAGAGAAAAATTCTGAAAATTCTGCAGGTAAATAAGATGGAAGAGTGACACTATCATATACAGAGAAGATTTTAATCAATGCTTGCTTGGAATCTCCCAAACAGAAAAAGACCTGCTGTATCACATCACTCTGCAGAACAGACAAAAATATCATTTAGAGATGAAAAGTCTAAGATGTCTAAAAATTCTCATATTCTAAAAGCTAAAATTCACCTCACTATCTAGAAAAATTAAAATCCTGATAATTTGATTATCTCAATCTCTTTCTTGTTTAAATTTACCTTCCTCCAGCCACTGAATTGAAGCAACATCATTTGCCCCCATGACAGTCATATCATTTTAACCAGAAAGTAGAACAAATTTTACATCAGGAAAAGGCATTTCAGAACCCGTTAATGGAATGAAATGTGTTTGAATTAATGTTCTTTGAATAACTTTAAAGAACAAATCCATAAAACCAATCCAAACTACATTTCAAGTATGTGCTCAAAGCTTTAACTGAAAGGACCAATACAATCTCAATTATGAAATCACAAAAAATTAAACGAATGCACATTTTCAAACCAGTAATCAAATCATCCTAAAATAAACAGAGATGGAAACAATGAATGAAACTGCATTGAAACAGGTTTCTAGTTTCTTTAAGCAAGGCAAAAAAAGTAAGCAGAGTTTTATTGACTTTCTTCTATGAAGCTGCCATTTCACAAGGACTATAAAGTCAATGACTGAACATTTAAAACTCATTTAATCTTCATCAGGTTTGAAAAAATGGCCATATCTAAGGAAACTAATCATACAGTTAAAAGAAAGCAGTAACTGCAAACTATGGGAATGTACTAGTTTCCTGCATATGTGGATTTGAAAAAAAAGTTTGAAAAGGAGAAAATCTGCTTCTATTGAAGTTATTGGATGTGTTAATTGTGGTGTTTATCCACTGGAGTCATAGCTGCATCCAGAACTGGAATAACTGTCAAATATGGTCTTAAAAACTTACTCGAAGTCAAATGTAACAAATCTATTGTGTCCCAATTTAAGAGTTTTCAAACAGTAACAAAAAATGGTTATTTATTTTAGTCTTTGACTCTTTTCCTGCATTACAGAGAAAAACCCCCACGCATTAATTTTGCAGGTAAAACATACAGATAGAATTATCTATCTCCAACAGACACTGAGAACACAAATCAACAGTTTTGTCATGGATTCATATTTTATATCTTATGATACAAGATCTTGGGAAGCTACAAATATCTTGTCAAGTTTGCTTTTTCCTTTGACAGAGGTTAAGGATGATTGCTGAAGGATTACAATTTTATTGCTGCTTGGTGAAGGATATACTGCTCTCTCTACATTTTAGAAAGACTCACAAGAATAATCACAAGTCATTTTGAAGGCCAAGCCCATAAACTCAAATGCATGTAAATCCTTGCCAGTCACAGTCTACAATCACACCTTGCAAGTTATTTAGTATGCCACTGTTTCAAAGATAGCAGTATAAAACTGCAGTAAACAAAGGAAATGTGTAAATTGAACTGGCATTATTTTTTTTTGTGTAACAACTTGGAGAATGAGGCCATAAATACAGAGGTGTTAATTTTAAGGTAGAAAAAGAGGGAAATAAATTTATTTTTCAGTGTAAACTTGAACTCTATAACTAGAATCAATTTTTAATTGCCATTTACCTGCATTTGTTGCTAAGATATTATTAGGCTTTGAAATCTGTACAGAGTTTTAATGGCAGACAATTATCTGGCCAATGTCTTACACAAGAGTAGTCTCTGAGATTAAAAAAAGAAACTTAGAATAGTTGATTAGTATTGAGCTGTATAATTCTATCAAGGATTTTCTGAGAGAATAAAAACCTCTTTATCTGCTAGATTAAAAGGAAAGGAAGTGATATAATTTTCTTTTTAGATTTTATATACTTTTAAAATCCGTACAAAAATCCTAAAATAAATACACTGCCAGCAATTAGATTTGAATGTATGCTCTGTGACTTTGATCCATTAATACTAGATATTAATACTAAGCATTAAAGGAAAAAACCCTGTTTACCTGTTTTAAATGGAGAACAAGAGTACAGTCCAGTGGCTGAGAAGAAATACAAGATGGAAATAAAACTGTTTCTTAAATGGCAGCTCCTGTTAGCCTTCTGCATATTGAAAAGAGGATTTATGTTCTAACAAGTTTTTTTCTAAAAGAAGTGGTAAAGCTTATGCGGTAAGCATACAATCTAACAAAAAAATGCTGAACAGCTCTTCTCCCCATATCAATCTACTCTATATACTGAGATCATCAAATCCCTGTCATTTTAGAATTCATCAACATTTACATCACAGAGAAACAGCTCAGAAGGAAAGCACAAAAATCTTCAGATTATGCTTTGGTTTTCCTTTTTTTGGTAGTAAGAGAAGTCTGGCATGCATGTTTCATGGTTACTTTTGCAGCCTCCTTCACATACCATCCTCTAGTAGTAAATATACTCCTAGCTAAAACTACCTCCAGTTTAATAATTTGTGCAGCAAGTTCCCTCACATCACAAATGTTCACAGTTCAGGTGCAGCAATTATCTCTGTGTCTTGGGGTGACTTTATGATGCTATATATCCCAATCGCCTGCTTAATGAAAAAATATTAACTCTGTGTCTTTAAGCTGGCTCGAGAAGCCAGGTGCTGTGTTTTGGTTTTCTTCAAAGGTGTTTACATTCCTGGCTTTTATCAGCTAGCTTTGTTGCGGTTCTCAGGAGAAACTCTGCTTCTCAGGGGAGAACTCTCTCCGGCTGCTTTTCTGTGTGGCAGAAGGCAAAGGGAACACTTTTTACCTTTTTTTTTCCTCTGAGTTTTCGCCCTGCTTTTGCTCAGCTGAAGGATATCAGAGGGAGCTGAAACTTGCTTTTGGCTTTTTCCCTCCTCTGCCTGAGGCGAGGAAAGAAGACAGTTTTTTTTCCTGGGATTGTATTTCTTTTCCTTCTTCCTCTAGAACTTTACAACAGACTACTGAACTCTGGGGCCTACCCCACCCTGGCCCCAGGGAGGCTGGCACCAGCCTAGACCCGGAGGGAGACAGAGCAGAAAACTACACCCAGGAAACAAAGGACTCTGAATTCATCCAGGTTGTCTTCACCACGAGAGGTTTATTATCTAACATTATTCTTCTTTTTTTTTTATTATTTTCCTTTCCCTTCCCCTGGTGCCTGCATGCACCCCCCCCAGCAGCTGGGTTTTGTTAAATAAACAGGGGTTTTTTCACTTTCCTCCAAGAAATTTTTACTGGGGGAGGGGGAGGGGAAGAGAGTTTTAGGACCCTATCTTTTGCAGAGGAGGCTCTTTGAGTCTTCCTCCTAAGTTTGTCCAAACTGTGACACTCTGATACTTAAACTATGTAAGAAATAAAATATTATCTTAATCACAGTAATTTGAAATGTTATATGGCTATCCAAATTATTTCTAAAATGTTTCTGAAGATTGAATACTTTAACATTATTTAACATTACTAATATAAATATAACACAGAATCTATATTATTTCTGTTTTACCTCTTACCTAACTTGCACATATAAAATCCCATGACTGGAAAAGAGTTAATTCATTACTAAAGCATGATACCAATACTCTTTTCAAAATGGTAAATTAACCATTCTGAGAACTATTGTGTGTACTAGGTGAAAAATGACAGTACTGATCAGCCACTGTTGTATCATGCTGACAATACAGGGGCAAAGGTAGATGTGTCAGCTTATAGAATCATAGTTTAGTCTGGAAAAGACTTTTAAAATCACCAAGTCCACCCTGCGAGATGCTGTTACCATGCCCATTTTTAACTTTTCATCTTAAACAATAAATTAGTCTTATATTTAGCACTTGAATTCTGATGACAAATCTAATTTATTCAAAGTGTTAATTAATAAGCAAAAAATACGAGCCCCTCATTTGAAACCTCCACAATTATGTTTAAACTGTTTCAGTTCTCTGACTTAATCTGTATCTGTAACTGTATCTGGACTTTGAATGATTCATAAGTTCTCCGAAGGACTGAAGTAATCCATGTGAACTAAAATGTATTTTCAATCAAGGAGACTACCTTATGAAAAAAGTTTTGAAATTTGGTTTCCAACATGACTTGTCTTTTTATTGTTTTAAAAAAAGTGAAATCACACTTTATTGCTCAATACAGGTGACTAAATCTCCTTTAGCGTAGCCCAGTGGTAAACTCTTACCTTAACATGATAGGGACGAGTGTACCCTTGCTAACAGATTGGTTTGCGGATATCGTCAGAATGTTCTGAGAGTTTCCACAGCCGAATCGAACTGTTGGTCTTCCCTCCACAAGATACAAGTGAAGAAATTGCTCTCCAAAATTTCTTTCACCAGCTTTGAAAACAAAAATGGAGATAGTCACACTTTTGAAAGTGTAGGACCTCACAGAACTATTTCACACTACTGGAATGCCATCACCAGTCACAATGCCTATGTGACATTAGGGACTCCTCTTTCCTTATACAGGACTCTTGAACAACTGTGAGAAAAAGAATCAAACTCTGTATATCTCCGTATTTAGCTGGTAACAGCTAAAAGTAAAAGAAAATATCTAAAAGACAAATTTTACTTAATACCACAGTATTAAGTAAAATACCATCAGTCTTACAGAGATCTTACGTTAGATGGTGAACTTTTCTCCATATCCAGCAATATCATTGAGGCAACAAAGGTGACAACAAAAAAACCAAATCACATTCATTCAGTTTTCCAAATGAATTATAGAAAACAAAAATTATAAGGGAACATCCCTTTCTTATAATATATTATAAGATTATGAAAAATTCACCTTTCCCAATGTCATGGTTTGACCCGGTATGAGACAATTTGATTGGTTAAAAACAGGTAAAGGACAGTTCTATGAGCCATTTAGTGTTCCTGTGATGTCTTTGTGAAAGGAATGTTAAAAAAAAACCCTAGGAAGTGATGCCAGTCTCCCTCACTTCCTCTCTTGCTCCCTGGCTCCCTGCTGACCACCAGCAAGGGAGAGGCTTCCCCTCCACCCCCGGTCCCTGGCCTGGGGGCCCAGTGGGGGCAGCCGGTCTCACCCCCCACCGGTCCTGTGCCATTCTGGACCTGAGAGGAGCTGGTCTGATACCATCCGGACCAAGGCCAAGTCAGAGAAGCAGCTAAGCAGGA
>VZRJ01001068.1:87545-197602 GCA_013397565.1 Ptilonorhynchus violaceus | reverse complement strand
TATGAGCCATGGGGAAGTGAGAAATTTGCAGCCTAAAATAAGAACATTTTTATGTTGTGTGCAGGTGAAATTTGCAGCCTTTGCAGCCTTTGGAGATTGTAAAACAGGAGCCTGTTGCCTTTGGTGCCTTTAGGCTGGAATGACTTACTCTTAAAATGTTTAACCCCAACAGACTTTTCTTGTGACCCACAAACTGCGGAGTGTATTGTGGGAGAGAGGATACACCACTGCAAAGACCTGGGCGGGCTGCGGTGTTTCTGAAAGGTTTGGAACCACGCTGAAGATACTTCTTTAGGGTACTGTCTTCTATGGGATGGATCCCACTACACTACAGAAAGAACTCTATTTATCCCATGAGGTGGCAATAAGAACTCTTAATCATAAGATCAGAATGTCATGTTTATGTCCTTTGCATGATCAGTAAGAAGGATTGGAATGTATGGGGGCAGAATGATATTTGTATATTATGCCTCAATATTTTTATTATTTTTCATTCTTTCTATTCTCAGTAGAGTTAGTAAATAAATAATTTAATCATTTTTCAAGTTTGCAGCCTGTTTTTGCTGTCTCTTCTCCTCTGAAGAACTAAGCGTGGGGATCTGGAGTTTGCCTCCAGGTCCACCTTTGACACCCAATTAATGACACATTTCAGACTGGATGAGAAGAAAAATTATTTACAAAACATCAAACGTACTGTTACTTGCACTCTTCAAACTATGAATAAAAAGATGTTTAAGTTCACTTCCACTAAATAGTATGTTATACATTGTAAATATGTCAGAAAACTATTTATATTTAAAAGATGGATGATACATGGCTCTTCTACAAAAAAAAGGCCTGACACCTACAGTTGCAAATTATATTGAGTGAATATTTTTTTTATGAATTTGCCCTTTGAACTGTATTTACCTGTCATAAAAGGCAAGACACAGTTCTTATTTACAATTTTTATTCCCCTTTAAGACAAATTGTTAAAATGTTAATCTGTTTTTTTCACACTATTTTACTATATTTAACCAAAGCAAAAAAGGCTCAGTAACTGGGCCATGAAATTGAATTTACTGCATATATTTGTTTGATGTACTACTGCCTGTGAGTAGGAGGCCTTGGGTGCTGTCATGGGTATCGGATAGGTAGAAATTTTATGCTGGCATTTGGGGGACCCTCAAGTGTGGAGTGCCTGGATTTGGGTGTGAGTCTGTCCATGAACCAGAGTAGGAGATGCCTGGAGTGGGTCAGAAGGGCTGAGATCTGGACTGTGTTTCTGCTGCTGGGTAGAAGCCTGGAGGGGCTAGGGAGCTCCAACCCTGCAGCTGCTGGAGGGGTCCACAGGTTAAAATATCCTTTAGTATTTTTAATCAGAAAGGTAAAAAGAATGTGGGTATACTTGGGACTTAGAAAACCTACTAATTTGTAAAAACAGAATTATCAACTTTATTTTGGAGGACAAAACAAAAAGAAAACAATAATCTTTTAGGAGATAGAGACAACAGTGTTTGCAACTGCCTGATCATTTCCTTTTGTATCATTCATAGTAGAAAGAGTTCACAACATAAACTCCCTCCTCGAGAGCAGGTTTCTAGTCAACATAGCATTTCTTCACTCTGCTACAAATCCTGATGACCTACTGAAGTATTTTATGCTTAGACATATTTTGTATTCTGAATACCTAATTAACTCCAAAGCTATTTTAATTTGACTGGATTTTATGCCTTTGACTTTTACGATTTCCTTCTACAATAGTCTGATAATTCTCTTTCAAAATACATTGCACTATTGCACTGCTTTTAAACCCTAGCATAACTGATATATGCACATATTGCATTATTTGTTTCCTTATCTTCTCCCCTCCCTGCACATGCTGTTCCCGGCATTTCCAATTCCTACCAGTAAGTAAATCTGTAAGTTGCATTGATTCAGAGAGAATGAAGTGGGGGAGGGTTGTGAATGTATATATCTCGAAAAATGAAGTTACAGATGAACATCTTATTTCTCTTCTCCCAGTCACTCTGTTGGTCCATTCACATTGCCCAGTAGAGAAAACCTGGAGGAAGGTCCTCATTATTATCAGTAAAGTAAAAAATCTGGGACAGCTCTCCCAAAGGCAGCATTACTCCTTGAAAACTCAGTGAGTGTTGCTGCTTGAACTTCAGTCAAGGGAGTGCTTTTAAGTCACACTTACAGGTGACTAACAGCATTCTTCATATTATTTGCTAGGTGGTATGAAATCCTTTGAAAGGCCAATCCTTTAAATCTTTCTACAGTGAACTTGAGGAGGCAGAGAATTTTTTTCTGGCATTGTGAAAGAGCATATGCTACCTAGTGTATATGATGGAAGTTACCTTCATAGGAAAAGCCCAAGTCTTAAGCAAAACACACAGGTTTTGGGAACAGACAGAGATCAGGAACTATCTGAGAAAAAAATCTTCTCATATATTAGGGGTAAATGATCTTGACTTTAGTAGAGATTATGTGTGGGGTTCAGGTTAAAGAAACCAGATCTCAGCAACCATCCTTTCACAGAAAACTGCAAGCTGAAAGGTTATTTTTGTGTATCAGTATGATGACAAGAAGGTGGCCACTGGCCTTAAAATGATTGCCTATCTAAAACACAGATTTAAATTCCCATTAAGATATGGGATGAAGCTTTATTAAGCAAAAACATATTTTGACATGTTGTAAGGCATGAAAACCCTGTCAGGGTGCCCCAGCCAAGTTGTCTTCAGTACCTTTATCAGGGCCTGAGGAATGCAAGCAGTTCTAAATTGGGAACGAAGATGTTAGAAGACAGAATAACAAGAGAGTGAAAAAAACCAGATGAAGAGGGACTGTACCATCCTGGACTGAAACCAATCAGGTGTCCTGAGAGGTGCATGCAGGGTGCGTGGACAATGCGGGAGACCCAATCGGGTCATGCGTGATCGTGTGAATGACTGCTGCAGAAAATGTATAAGAATGGAATAACGCAAACAATAAACGGACTCTTGCGTAATCATATTGGTTCGTTGTACGAGGGTCCCGTGCTCCCGCATTGACACAGAGGAAGGATACTGTGAAATGCTCTGCTTGAGAATGCCAACTGAAATAGGAGGCAAATAGACTAAAATTGAAATGCCTGAAATGCCCAAAATGCCCATTTTTAGTTTAAGAAAGATAAGTAGAATATGGGTAGATCTGGGGAACAGAGCTTCTGAGAGCACATGAAATAATTTATGAGCACAACTTATGAAAAGGGAGTTGTTGTCCTTTAGGAATGCTATAAACATGGGCTGTGATATCTGAAATCCGATTGTCAGAAGTTATAGGCTACCATATATAGTAGAAGCTAAACAATCTGTCCTTGAAGGGATTGTGAACAGCATTATGCTGACTCTGTTAAAAGTGAAAATGATGAAGTAAAACTTTACAACTGTATCAGGTTTTTATGATCACTGGCAATTTATTTTGCTTTGTGGCTAAATATCACAATTTGCTTTGACATGTTGATGAAATTTAATCATGCAAACAAAATCATTAAGGAACAGAATAGAAATTGTATGAATGCATTCCATATTCAACAAATAAATAGTACTCAAATTATGGCAAATCTTTATTGGCACAAATGTAATAGTTGTTTATATTTACAAACTTTTTCTCCTGACATATTTAAACAGAAATTTCCTTACATTCTATTCAAGCATAAGGTAACTGCAAAAATTCCAGGCAGTTTTAGTCCATTTACTGTTGCCATTCAGATGTTTCTTAAATATATACTGAAAAAATTAGGAAAAACATCATCATTAAGAATGTAAGTACATTTTTCTTTGTATTAAAACATGAATGTGCAGTAATTTTCCACAAATCACACATAGGATTCTACGATATCCTGTCTCTTTCTCCATATTTTTAACAGACAATCTATTTTTGGCAGCCTCTACAAAAACCAGTTAGTCCTTAGTGTTTGTTAATCTCAACCAACCGTTGATACAATTCTTGCTAATAAAGGCATCAAATAGGAAAACAATTTTTAACATCACTATGGTATGATTTAGTCAAGTGACATGCCTAGCACACGTAACGATTCTCATATTCTGCCTATTAGGTTAGCCTATAAGTAGGCTTATTTGCTGTATTTTTTATATGTATTTTATTTGCCTTATATAGATTTGCATATATATAATTGCACTAACTGATAAAAGGTATTACAATAATGCATTGATACTTTAAAGTGTTACTTTCTATAAAGAGAAAGTACATGAACTTAAACGCACATGAACTGAAAGGGGGAAAAAGGCACAGATCTTTTTTGTTCTTCACTGGCTAATGTACTCGGTAAAGACAAATGCAATTTTTAATCCCTTTATGTTATCCTTATGATTTTGACTTTAATATTCTTCTTACTCATACTTTCTGATTCAAATTCATTTGTATATTAGTAGCATCTTGTCTGAGATTTCTCCCTGCAATTAAATGTTTACTAATTATCTGCCAGAGAAACAGATGTAACCTCACCACCACGTGGTAAAAACAGGTGTGTTTGTAAAATGTGTAATCTGAAGGTGGATTAATTTAAAAAAAAAAGGATAAAAATGTGTAGCTGTTTTCTAGTAAAGTACATCTGAAAGAAGCAGATCACTGTAATATTCTTCCTATTTAAAATTATTTTGACAAAAGGAGGGGATTTTTGCTTTATGAATGTGTGAAGCTGATTGTAACCTTAAATATGAAACCATTGCTAACATGAATATATTAACAGGATTTGAAAATGTTGGTAACGTTAACCCTTAGAAGTGTGTGGTTCTTGTACCTCGTGAGTGCACTAGCCTCAAGTTGACTTTCTGCTGACAGTTCATTCCTCAGATGTTTGATGGTAGCTTCAAAAGAGCAGCAGCAGAATCAGGAGTTGTATTACTATTAAAAAGGCAACAGCTGAGAACAGCAGCTTCTCTTTTGTAGTTGTAAGAAGGGAAAATGAAAGAGAGCAGGGAGAAAAAAGATGGGGATGAAGGAAGAACAGAGGGAGCATGTGCAGGAATTGGCAAAGGATATTCATCTGACAGAAGAGCTTGGTGCCTGCATACAGAAATAATTTAAAAATCCTGAATAATCTGTATAGGCACATGGTGTTCATTCATAAAACACCATGATTTTATGTAACATTTTATTTTACATTCATGTAAAACTAAATAAAAATATTGATACGGACAATCATAACAAACATTTGTATTATTTGTAAAGGAATCTAATTACAGGGAGACAGAGGTCAAAAAGAGAAAGAGTAAAAACAAGGAAAAGAAACACTATAGAAAGACGGGCAGAGACTGATAAGGTAGAAATGTAAAGCAGAGATGTATCTAATGTCAAACACAGTATCAGAGTTCTACAAGATATACAGTCATCCATTACCTTCTGTGTCTGTGTTCCACAGCCAGGAAGAGTTCTAATTTTCTATTTTTTCCCTAGCTTAACAGAAATCTAACCTTAGTAGAAAACCCTACTGGTCACCAAGAGACTGCAATATTGCAAATCAGGTGAAATCCCATTTTAAGGGTAACAAAGGGAATGGGAATGCAAGTATGACATGCTTCTGAGAACCTATGAAGAAAAAGTGAGTAAAACAACTGCTTGAAAATGTACAAAATTATCCCAGGTTCCTGGAATTGCCCCAGCTCAATGTTAGGGTGAGAATTGAACTCATACCACTCATCCTGACCCTCCTTCTTTCTCCTCTTTGGGTGCATGAAGGGTCAAGAAGTGAGCTGTGACACAGGCCATGGAAGTCTCAGATACAGGTGACTGGAAAGCAAAAGACTGCATGGTTCTCCACTAATACCATTCTATCTTTCCAGAAAGTGGAAAGACAAATGTGACACATTCTAAAGAATGTGAAGTTCTCAAATACTGCTGTAACACAGTCTCTGCAAAGATCTCAAAAATACCATGTTAACAATTTTCTGTAGATAGTATGAACTGATAGCTGAGCAGGTTATTAGGCTCTAATAATTAGATTAGATGCAGGATAAGTACATTGTCTAGAAAAGAAAACATGTAGAGTCATAGAATCATAGAATAGTTTGGGTTGGTCATCTAGTTAACCCCCTGCAATGAGCAGGAACATCTTCGACTAGATCAGGTTGCTCAGAGCCTTCTCAACTCTGACCTTGGATGATTCCAGGGATGAGGAATCTACCATCTCTCTGGGCAACCTATTCCAGTGCCTTGCTCCCTTCATTGCAAAAAATTGCTTCTTTATATCTAGTCTACATCTATACTCTTTTAATTTAAAGCCATTACCCCATGTCCTATTGCAACAGGCCCTGCTAAAAGTTTAGCTCCATATTTCTTATAAGCCCCCTTTAAATACTGAAAGACTGGAATGCGGTCTCATCAGAGCCTTCTCTAAGCTGAACAACCTCAACTCTTTTAGCTTCAGAAAACACCACTTCCTCCTGAGCATAGCAGAGAAACTTCCATTGTTTTTTTTGGTTTGTGGGTTTTTTTTGTTTGTGGCTTTTTTGTGTTGTTGGTTGGTTGGTTGGTTGGGTTTTTTTGTTTTGTTTTCGTTTTTTTGGGTTTTTTGTTTTGTTTTCGTTTTTTTTGGTTTTTTTGTTTCACAGAGATGCTTATTCAGGGCTTATGTGTAGATAGCAAGATCTACTTTAACTTTGGCTGGAGCCAATTATTTTGCAGTGATGAGGCAAACAAAATCACTAAATGCCAAATATATTCAAAGTACTTCCAGTGACCTTCCTTGAATTCTTCTTCAAGGGCAAATAACTCTCTAGAAATTGAAATAACTAACAAGTATAAATCACTTCAATATAAAGAACAGCCACATCACTATTTATCCATGATTCTTAGCAAATTTTGCAGCACTGTAACTTAGGCAGCTGCAGCAACAGCCCAGCTATAACACAAGGATTTGAGATGCTATTTTGAAAAGCAGTAAACATAAATTTTCAATTTGGGGCTAGAGTGTTTCACATCTAAATAAAGTGTAATACAGATAATAATAAAAGGTATAACTAAATAATGCCATGAAGATTATATTACTTTTAACCCTGGCTAATAAATATGTACATAGGTCAGTGAATTCACATCTATTACTACCAGATTAATATAAATGCAACCAAACTTAATCAAAATTATTTATGTTATATCAACAAGATTTCTTTGTGTAGGGAAACCCTAGGAAACCGCAGTGAACTGAAATTGCTCCTAATGACTTTGTGGAGTAAATCTATCGAATAAACATATTTTTCTAGCTCTTCTTGGGTTTGGGAAGAAATCCTCACTTTCCATGTTTTCCATTTGCAAGAAATTGCAAGATAAAATATATAATGAAATACTCAGCTGGCAGAGAAGTCTATTTTTTTTGCTGACTAGTGAAAAGTGTACTTCTGTCTCAAAAGTTTATGCCATATATTGAGGAATGAAATATGCAGGCAAGAAGCAAGTTTTTAATGTAGTATTAACAGGCATACATCCAAGCCTGCAAGTGTACTCTCTGGGGACCACAAAAGAATTCTCTGAAGTGTGAAATCACAGTAAATACTTTAAAATATGGCAAAATTGCAGAACTTAAGATAGTTCTATAAATCAAGAATTTGGAACCAAGATCGCAATTATTATAAGCAAGGCTCAACCCAACTATGGAGAAGCTGTTTCTCTATAAGTTGTTCAAAACTTCTTCAACATTTGTATTTCAGAGCTATAACACTTACAACCGGAGTCATATGCTTACTATGTTCGTCCTTGTCAGGAAGCAGCATGTTCTGTTGCAAGTTGTGTTTTGCTCAATGAGTCATCAATTAAAGAACTTTCCAGAGGAACGCAAGAAACAATGGTTCAAATTTTATAATGCAGCATGCATTAGAATACCAAAAGAATTCTACTGCATTTTAATGACTCATTTTGCTGTTGAAGAGGAAATGCCAGCTGATGTACACTAAAGTTAATAAGGACCTGAAGGAGCTAAAACTGATACTTAGCTTCAAGTGTCTTTGGTACTTACTGTAAAGAATTGTGCCATTTAGAGCAGTTGTTTTCACTGTCAAGTACAGAGTCGTCAGATTGCTTGTTTCCTGCCCAGATGCAGTCCTGATCTCAGATACAGATGTCAGAGAAGGTAGTTCCAAATAAGAATTTCCAGTGAAGGATGGAAAAAACAGTGCTGTGTCTGAAATGAATAACAAAAACCTAATTTTATTAATTTATTACAAAATAAAGTGACGAAATGCAATATAATCAGTGAAGCACATTTAAAAATATCCACTTTTTTGCATACCTGTGAATAGTATCATCAACTATATTATTTGCTGAGCATGCATATAAATTTATTTCATTTCAAACATTCCAATCAAATATGCAGAAAATGAAAAAGATCTAGAATCTGCATATTACCACAAGTGAAAAGACCATTGTAGGAGGGACAACTGCTAGAAGATGCAAGTTCTAAAGATTGTCATAAATTTTCATCTTTACAGATGTGTCAGTGCAGAACTTTTATCCTATGACATCCCTGTGAAGTACTTTTCATTTTTATTTCTATATACGAAACACAGTTTTTCTTCATTTTGAGGATACTTAAATTTTGTGGATTTGAAATTATAAAGCAGATGCCATTGGGCAATATATGCATTTTTCCACTATGCTACTCCTGTCCTGGAAATGAATAATTGTTAAGAGAAAATTTTTAAGTATGAAGGCTTAACATTTACAACATTTATTGCATTAATTACTTTAGTCATTATGGTTTTGTTATATTTTACCCTGTAGACATGATAATGATATCATTAATGCAAAAAAAAATAGACTAAAACTAATTGAGGTTAAGCAGAATGTCTTCCTAATGTCTTAAGCATCCTATTTAAGCAATACACCTTGAAGAGTGCCCGAATTCATCATCAGGGATATGAATAAGGAATAAGCAACAAGAAAAATATTTTTAGTTCAGGTAAGATTTTTGCAAAGAAATTTTTAGTTTAATGAACTAAAACTATACAATGGATTTGTGACTGATGATTACACATAGGCGGGACTAGTACATGACTTTTTTTTTGAAATTTGTATTCATTGTATTAATTTTTTGTTTGTTTGGGAATGTGACCATCGTTTATCCTTCGCTGTTTTCATTGGACTTAAGAAGAAAGGACAAAAGGAAACTCCTAGTTAAAAAAGCACATGTTGAAGGGCAGTCATTAAAAAACCCCCACACCCTGACAGCAAAAGAAAGGCAGGATGGAAAGCAAGAAGTAGTTATTTTTCTAAATCACAGGTCTGGAAAAGTCAGGATTGTTGGAGAAAGCGGAAAAAACTATGGAATGAGAAAAAGGTCAGTGGCACTGCAAATCAGAAGCAGCTCTACATGATTATGAGAGTGTTGTTTGTCTAATTAAATTCATACTTTCAAGCAAAACAGTACTATGAGATCTAGCACTGTAGTGGAGGGCCACAAACATGATTAAGGGGCTGTGTCCTCTTTTATACGAGGAAAAACTGAGAGAGTCAGGACTCCTAAGGCTGCAGAAGAGCAGGCTCGGGTGGATCTCGCCAATGTCTATAAATACATGGGGATGAAGAAGCAGGAGCCAAACTTCTCTCAGCAGTGCCCTTGACAGGCAATGGGCACAAGTCAAAACCCAGAAAATTGCACCCGAATAGATGAAAACTCTTTTTCACTGTCAGGGTGGTCAAACATTGGCATAGGTTGCCCAGATCCTTGGAGATTTTCAAAACCTGACTGGGCATGGTTGTGAGAAACCTGTTCTAGGTGATCTTGCTTTGCTTGAGCAGGTGGTTGGACTTGATGGTCTCAAGAGGTCCCTTCCAACTTCAACGAATTGGTTATTCTGTTATCCTTCACAGAGGGGTTCTGTGCAGTCAACCTTAATTCTTATTCTTCAAGTGAAGTGCCTTCAGAAACCTCTGTGTAGTTCAGTACTAACAATATTAGTGGTACACTGAGCAGCTAAAGCTATTAAAAAGTCTTTTATTGGGCAGTTAAAAAAACCCCAAAACTATTCAACTTGGAGATTAACTGCCCGCAATTTATTTTCTATGTTAAAATTAATCTGTGAAGTTTCTTTCAGCTAGGTGAAGGGAAGGAGAAGAAAGAGGAGGGGAAGGGAGCATGGGATATCTGAACAGTCTTGAAATCTGAGTAATCTTGAAATGAAAGACAATCTCATTAGTCCTTTAGGAAGGACAGTTCCCTTCAAAGGAGAGATCTCCTGTGAAGACTTGAAACTTTCCAGGGAGTCCAGCACCTTGCATCCAGAAAGTTTTGCACTAATGTATAGACAAAGCTACTGAGAAAAAGTTCTATTTCAACTGTAGTGTCTACACCTTCAGTGTTGTGCACAAAGCAGCCTCGGCCTCCATCACCAGTGCTGTGACGTGCTCTCAGAAACCAGCAGAAGAGGGACAGCAAATACAGAAACTGGATCCAAGACAAATGCACACCTGGCCAACAAAGCCATCCAGAAATGCCAAGATGCAGTGCACATCCTCTTCTGTATGCTGTGCAGGCTATTAGCCTGCTGATCCTTAACAGCCATTTTCTGCACTAAAGCTGGACAACAGCTGCAATCTGTTGCAAGCCTACAACATCAGTAAAGAGGTCACTGAGAGCACAGGGATTAGTCCTCTGCTTGGATGAAGGGCCTAAGTGGGAGAAAACAGATTGAGCCTGTGTATTAGAAGCCTAAAATCTAGGTCTGTGATAAAGTACACAGATAGAAAACTATGGGCAAAGATGCTAGTCTGGATTAAATATTTCCACTTCTCTTACTGTACTAAACTCTTAATTAGCAGAAATTAAAATCCCACGTAGCACTAACCATGACTGATATGATCCATGAATCAGAGCCAAAGAAGAGCATATGCTGAACTACAATAAGCTGATGCTCTGCCACAGTATGAGTAATTTAGTATTGCTTTCTAGCAATATTTACAGGTCTTCATATTTTAAGATGGTTGCTGGGAATAAGTAATTTTGTATTTAATTCATTTCACAGGACAGGCTAACAAGAAGAAATAGTTACTTTATTCTGTCCTGGGTTCACTATCTGACACTGTCAGCTCTGTCCATGACCATAAGGGACTGTTCTCCACCGGGGCAGTGGTCTCCAATGTGAGTGGAGTGCATGTAACCTAAGTTCTCAAAACAATTCACTAGGGTACAGAAAGAGATAAAAACTTTTTAACATTTTAAGAGTAAAAAAGAAGATTACAAATAATTCAAGAGAAAAAAATTTGTAACAGAGACTGCAGAGGGGTCTGAATTACCTGACAAATACATATTGCTAAGAATTGCATTTTAACAGTTTAACTGAAGACTCAGATTTTCTACTGAAATAAATAGGTTATCTGGGATATGTACTACAATTTTTACAATAACACATGCTACAACCAGAAAATGATGAGAAATATTGATAAGTCACTATTATGTCCCTACTTGACTTTGTCTTAGTTAGAAAATAAAGAGGAGTAAGGGGAAGAATATAGTTTTCCACTGGTAGTAAAATGGAATCAATCTGTTTCCACTCTAATTTTCCATTTGCATTCTTTACTTTTTATGACAAGTTTGGAGTAACACTGAATTCTATTAAATTCTGTTGAATTCTATTTAAAATAGGCTTTTCAGTCTTGAAGACGGTAAGACTCATCAAGTGCACCAGCCATCACTAAACAAATTCAAATGAGAACTAAGAAAGACTTTTAATATCACAAAATCCTAGAAAGGGAAGAAATGCATTCATCTGCTGGCAGGAAAAATCAGACCAAACGTCTGACTAAGCTGTCTGCAATGTACAGGGTAGATAACTTCAATTAATGTCTTTGGTCCTCTTTAATAATGAAGACAAATGGGTAATCCTAGGATGTGATTCTCCTCACCCAATCATGACCTAAACCCATCTATTTCTCTTTATTTGCTATAAAAGGACTTGAGGGTCACTAGTTTAACTGTAAACATGTACACCAACAATATCTGAAGGTAGATGAACAATTCTCATTCTTGTTTATGCATCAGAACTAGGTGGCCTGCTGAAGGATTTTCTTCAGGCAAAACCAAATTAGTACAGTAGTTCTGAGTTGAAATATTAGAGACGTGAACCGAACAGGATGTCAGAATATTTAGTCAGGGCTTAAACTCCAAATTTGTTGCTTGTGTCTTTCAATTACAGTGGCAAACATCCTCTGAAACTTATGGACAGATTCTGTGCTTGTTCTTCTTTTCCATCACTCAGAGAATATAATAGAAGCACAGGTGATAAAAACTTTGTCGACCAGTGCAGCAAACCTTTTCCATATTATCAGGAATGGAGATGTTCCCAGCAGGCAGAAAGTCAGTTAAGCAGCAATATCAAGGGACTGATGAATACATGATCTGTTCTATCCATCTCATGCTCACAGAATATCCCAGGCAACCAAATTTAACCACCTTAGAGTAATGCATTCTTTTATCTCATGTTCATGGTGTGAAGAAAATCAAAGTGAAATAAATATGATTCAGAAAATTCCTAGGGATTATGTCTGGTACATATGAAATCTGACTTGGGTATTTCATAAAGCATCACACGGACCTACAACAGTACAGAAATACAGTAACCATTTCCTACAAAATAATTGATTAGCTGAGTTCAGCTGTTTCAAGACAATAAAATATGAAACAAAATAAATCTCACCCTTGCTGCTTTCATTCATTTGTCTCAATGCACAAAAGCCTTCTGCTTGCTGTAACTGAACTCCTACTTCACAAAGCAAAAAATCCTTAAAAATAAAATGCGCAAGTCTTCCTTTATTGGGCCAGCCTGGTGCCTTGTTGATAATGCTCTCTGCCGCCAACTGGGAGTTCTGAAATCAGATCACTGACTTAATCTCTTACTTTGCAGATTGCTAGGGGCTTTGAACAGCAGAAAGACAGCATATTTAATTGGGGAGCCGCAAGAAGAAGCACTGAGAGGCAATGGGTCACATAAGCAATTCTTAAGAGCAGGAGGTCAATTCATTTTCACTAAAGGAAACTGCCATACAAGTGGAGCAGCAATAGAAGAAAAGTGTTAAAAAAATTTTAGGAAAATAAAGCAGAAAATAAACATTTCTCTGCAAAGGTACAATGAAACACAGAACAGAAGCAGGGGTGATCAAAGTGATGGCACGGCTTCCAGATGGAGAAACAGAATGGGCCCATTCAACATGCAGAGGAGAATGTGAGTAAGAAATGGCAGCTCCATGTCTTGGAACACAGAAGCTAAGGATGCTCAATTACTCAATTACTGTTTCTATCAGGTCACAGGCTTGAAAAACAAAAGGAAATTCTTATTAACTTTTGCAGAATGTTTGGGGTAATTTAATGCCAAAAGATATTATGTATGTCAAAAATATATAAAATCCCTGAAAAATTAAGAACAATGCAGGGAAACCAATCCACCAGACTAGCAAGTATAATTGAACCACAGCTCGGGAAATCCTAGGGTCACTGATTGGTGGAAGCTGAAGTAATGCTCTTGGGGGAAAATCTCTGTTGTCCTGTTTTATATATCCTTTTCAAAGAGTGACTGTTTTCTCTCTGCGACAGGATATTGAACTAGATGTCCTCCTGGCCTGATCTGGCTTGTGATTTTTGTGTGATTTGTTCTGCTTTGTGTATCACTACTAAGATTGCATGACAGAAAATAAGGGAGATGCAGACCATTTAACATGAAGGAAATTAATGATTCCATAGATATCTGAAGCACATAGCAATTGTCATTACCTAGTGCCTAGAGTTACCCTCCTCTTTTGACAGTTGAATTGCAATAATCAGATCAACTCAATGTAAATATGTTATTAGATTTATTTCAAGAAAAAAAATTGTTGATAATTTTAGCATTCCGTAAATACTAAGAAGTTCAAGACTTAGCTGCATATCTGACAAAACAAGATCATAGTGAAACAGTCTGATGTTAATATGCTTTGGGAAAAAGAGAGCCACAACAGGATGAAAAAAATATTTTCATATCCCTATTTTGTACCCCTCATTATTCCTCTTCCAGTCTCACATTATAGGGAAGAAGAATCACTTTTTTTTTGCCTATATCCTCAGTTGTTGTACATCAGCAATGTTATAACTGCATTCATTTATAACAGATGAGAATTCAGCCAACTCCTGCATATGCACGAAAGAACGAAAATAACCTGTCTCAGAATAAGAAGCAGCTTATTCAGCTAATGGGCAAGAAACATTGTAAACTGTCCAGATGAGATGTGCCCTGTAATTAATAAGTTCTGTTATTTTTTCTGGATGTTGCATAGACATGTAAAGTCCAGATTTGTCAGCAAGTACAACAGACCAACATGAAAAAGAAAAAAAGAAAATTACTCATTCATATTCAGCTCAAGATTTTGTGAAGATAGAAATGACACCTCAACAGAAGGATAAAAAATAGTGAAGATGTTGAGTATTGAAAAAATCTCAAACAATTGACTTATTGTTAGCCCAAATCCACAAACAGAATTAGCATCTTAGTGCCTGTTTTTTGTTAGTTTTGAAAACAACACAGTGATTTGTATTTTTCTGTTTGATTAGTTTCATCTCCAAAATTTATTATTTTTCTCCTAAGTGCATTGGATTTTAAAGCGGAAAGAATGTTCCTAATTGATACTTGTACCTAATCAGATGTATTTTACCACCTGCATTCAAAATGATGCATAAGTGCTTAACTCTTTTCCTGAATTTGACATAGAGGAAATTGGGAAGCTATTATCTAATATTTTTTCAAGCTCAACATATTTGACAGGAAATATGATCTTCCTGCAAAAACACCAGAGTTTTATCTATTTTTAAAAAGCATCCCATTTAGGAGGGAAATGAAGGTCTTTTATATCTTAATTTATATATTTCTATCTTTCCCAATTACAGGAAAAAATCTAAGGCAGACTTTTAATATGAAACCATAATTTAAACAGGAGCTGTCATATTGTACTACTATATTCGATGCTGAAATTCTGGTTGCTTTGAAGGTCGCTGTGACACATATTACGGCAAAATTTAATGAAGCAAGGACTTGTAAAAATCTTTTGAAGTTCCCTCATTAATATATTTGTTCTGTAAAATATCACAGAAGATCTACTTGAACATGAGCTTTCAGAGTTTTCATTCACATGTAATGAACTGGTAAAAGAAGCAAATGGAATAAGATATTGGTTTTCATGGGAAAAGAGGCGGCTGTCATAATATGTTTGACACAAATTAATGTGTCAATTTTCTATTGGTTTGCAGTGAGTCTCAGCTAAATGTGTACATATTTTATTTGTATGTTTGTAATTCTTACGTTTATCAAAATTCCAAGGCCATTGATTTTGCTTTATGAGGTATCAATGTGTTTCCACTGACTTTAATTTTATCTCTGCCATCTAAGTTTAATTTTATTCTCTGCAATGGTGCTTGAACACATAAACTAACATTCCTATCCCAAAGGATCTTAGAAACACTTGAAGAGTAATCAGCTATAAAAGTTTAATTTGGAAAAATATTCAGATTTTTTTCAGTGTGTGTCATCTTTAGTCAGTTGAAGAGGAATCTTCCATCTGGATAATATTGCAGAATAATTTGTCATATGATTGGCACCAGATATTAGATGATCAATATTAAAAGTGAAATGCAAGATGTAGTTTTAAGAACACTAAATTTAATGTGCTCATATAAATAACACAGTTTATGTATTGCTACATTGTGTGTACAACATATTTTTATTACTTTCTTGGGAGATTTTGATGAAATTTTGATTAGACTTTCCTATTATTAGTTAGCTATATAGATGCATAATTTACAGAATTGTGTAAATCTAATCTGAGTTCTAATCTGAACTTGTTTTCATAGGTTTAGGGTGCAAACAAAATAGGAATATGAAAACAATTTCTTCTTCATCTTTTAATTATATTAACTGCTTGCTGTGCCTTCTTTTGGGAATCATGTAGCTAACTCAAGGGTTTGGTGGGAAAAAAAAATCAACAAATAACAGGCAAAGAATATTTAAAGGTTAAAATTATTAACAAATCAAGTTAGTATCAGAGCAGGAATTAGAAAACCAGATATTTCACTCTATTTACCCTTTCCTTTGAGGATTCATAAAACAGTAGTTTTCTGCCTCCAGTTTTGCTAATGTAATTTATTTATTTTTAGCCTAAATTGCAAAAATATAAAATGGAGAAATATCTCTATAGACGTCTTACCTATTCCTTTCCCTTATTTTCTAACATTTACTGCTGTTACATTAGTTAGGAATTACAAAACTAGAAATACCACTTACATATAATGATCAGTTTAATGACCACTTTTATTTACTGTATCTAATGTTGGTCTTGGAAAAGTATTTTCAAACTGATTTTTAATATATTTACTGTGTTAATATTTAACAGCAACAAAGCAATAATAACAAATCTGAACTGTAGTAATTTTGGTTGTTATCTTTGCAATTACAAGACAGCAACATTTGTGGGAAATACGTTCATTTGAAATATTCATGTTTGCTTAATCCCAACAGCAATAATTTCAAACTATTTTAATTGGACTCAGCCTTGTAGGCACACAACTAGTTCAGTCACATGAAATTGCAAAAGAATATTACCATCAAGTAAGCAAATTTATCTGGATTAAACTAATGAGGTGGCCAATTGAAAAGGCATAATCTCTTGCATAATTCTCAATTTTTTAGCAGCCTTATTCAGCCAAGTTGTAAAAGCAATACTCTCTTACATTTTAGGTTTTATCTTGGCTATAGTCTTTAACTGTAGTACCCACACTCTCCCATTTCCAAAACATAACTGGTAGAAGTGCCAGATGAGATGGATGTTCAGTATTAAAACTTTCATTTCATCTGCTTGCTTTTCTTCCACTGATTTGATGTTACAGTGTTAGCAAACCCTTACTTATGGGTGTAGGTGAAACAAAGAGAGCAACTGTTCAATATACCTGTACATTGTCTTGCTTGTGCAAACTCTGGCAAGGATTTTTGGACAGGGCTTTGAGCAACCTGACCTACTTAAAGATGTCCCTGCATTTTTTAGGGGACATCTTTTTACGTTTTTTGAATTCAACCAGATGATTTTAAAGGACTCTTCCAATCCAAGCCATTCTATGATTCTATAATTTTATTAAAGCAGAAGTGACTGAGCAGTAAACAAGACACTTACTACCTTGCCATAGCTGCTGCCTCATGGGTCAGTGTAAATCCTTTCTGAGAAGGAAGAAAGAGCGTGAAGGGTGCTTTCCCAAGGAACAGCAGAGCAAGCTCCGTTTGGAAACAAAAGAAGCCCACAGCATGGCTGTAAACACAGCCTTCCCAACCACATTTTTTCTCAGCCTCCATTCTCTTGACCCAAATTGCCTGCCTAGATTGAGTCCCAAAGGTAATAAAAGGCCTATGAAACAGATCTCTTTACAGCCCTTTTTTTCTCACTTTGCAGTGCAGATCTGACTTTTGTCTATACAGAAAGTTAGTTTGTTCTAATATAGTGGCATATGTTCTATGCAGGATAATTTTAGACAAAGATTTCTTTCATGTTTTGGGGTTCTCTCTGAAAGAGCAGTAAAACAGCACTTCAACTCTAGCTTTACTCGGGAACCTGAAAAGTGGTTACTCCAGACTAAAACCTCTTGTTTCTAAACCACTTCTGGTACTCTTTTCCCACTTCAAAATATCACATGACTATTGATTTCATCACATACCATAATTTTTCTTTTTTTTAACTGTACAGAATTAGATTTTAGCACTACTATTACCCCCTTTTTCATTGGTGTAAGTAGATCTACTAAAGCAGGTTGTTGAAATTAAATGATTAGCCATGTGGTCAATGAAAGAACAGAGATAATTTTGTCCTACAGAAAAGTATGTGCATACAAAACATTTCCTTTTTCTCTGTAGCTTACTGCAGATTTAAAACACATTAGTTTCAAGATAAGAAAAACTCCTGCTTGATAATAATTCAAGTCCAAGTGTCCAAGCTACAACACTGGAATATAATTTGGAAAATGTGTTAAATGAAATGACACAAACGATGGAAAGCAAATGACAAGCTATTTTCCAGCATTTGCCAACAGTTAAGAAGCACATTCTTGTGCACATGGATATTTCTAGAAAAGATCCCAGGAGGAAAATAATCATCTCTTCCAGGCAACAATACAAATACAGCAACATTTGTCGTGGACTAAAGTAATCCTTGTTCCTCAACACAATGTAAAAGAGAATTTCTTAAACAAGGTAAGAAATAGCAATAGATCTCAAGTATACTTAGCTTCACTATGAAAAACAGACAGGTGCTATTAAAAAAGTGCTTGAATTTTTTCTGATGTTTTAGTAATAGTTGAGCTAAGGAATTCATCTTGTGGTATCTCATTTTCAATGAAATATCTACTTTTAAATAGCATGTTGCGTTCTCCCTAGATCTTAAACTGTCTATTTCTTTCAGTGATGACAATGATTTTCTCATGAAGTGGGATGACAATCACTCTCTTTTAGAAAGAAAAAGCAATAATTCTAGAAGTTTTCCCTTATATCAACTGTTTATCAGTTGAGTAGCAATTACAAAAAAAACAGCACTGGGAGGCTGATACCGAACTCTTTGTGGGACAGACAGTGAACTGCTCTATTTAAGATTTTAATGTAATATAAAATCAGGACAGTCTTCCCTTCAACTTGGCAATGAAAAAGTTAGGAGATAAGTAATCATTCTTTTAAAAAATTTAGGAAATTGTATCTATTTTGGAATTGAGGCCAGAGTAAACAAAAAGGGTGTGTGAGAAATGTATACATTTGAAATATGGGTGCCCGTTTCTGCTGCATTGCCAAAATGCACATTAGTAAAAATGTCTGTGAATGGTCTGAGTAAAAAAGCCCATCATAATATGCATACTTTACTGCTGGTAAATATCACAGCCAAACTCACAGGAGGGAAGCATATTTTAGGTAGGAGACATTTAAGAACTGATTTACACCATCTGAAGGAATTGTGCTCCCACATAGAAGAACAACTGAACTACTAAAAGAAAAGTAGCAATAACAATCAAATGTAAAACAGGACTTTGTAAAAACACAGTGTGTCTTAAGACAGAATTCTTAGGCTTTCATCCCTCCCACCTGTCCTAAAAGGTGACTGGGCTCTCCATCTGTTTCCTCAATAAACCAACACAGAACAGGAAGCATTTGGAGACTGTGTTGTCAACTAGGTCAGAGCTCCAACTTCCTTACTTAGGATCCTGGTGTGCTGGTTTTACTGTAAACCAGCAGGGGAAATTAACTCCACACAAAATACCTCAAGAGATTTTAGGTCAAAATTACAATTTTAATAAAAAAAAAGTTTAAAATAAATGCAGTAATACAGAAACACCAGCTTAAACAAACTGACAGAGTCACGGTACAACCTGACACCCTGTTGACCAGGGTGGTAGCTGTGTAGTCCAGTTAGGCACTGGTCCTGCAGAAGGGCGTGGTAGTCCAGTCCTGGTAGTGGAGTGGAGTAATCCAAAGTGGAGTGAATCCAATTCCGAGGAGTGGAGTGGAGTAGCTAGCTGAGTCCAATTCTGAGTCGAGTCGAGAGTCCCGTCAAGAGTGGAGTCCCATTGAGAGTGGAGTCCCAAAAGTGGAGTCCCATCGAGTCGAGGCTGTTTTCTCCCACCCAAAACCCTTGTTTTATGCTATGTTTCTTGGCTGGCACTTCCCCCAGGGGCGGGGACTTCCACAATGGAAGAGGATTTTCCCGATGTCCTATTGGTTGCTTTGGCAATGAGCTTGGATGGTCCTTCTGACACTCCAAGTCCAAGATCAGGCCATTAATCAGGATGGGTGGTGCTAATGGGCCATTAGTTGAGATCAGATAATCAGGATGGGTGATGCTAATGGACCATTAGTGAGATTAGATAATCAGGATGAGTGGTGCTTGCTGTCAGCCGGAGTGCTTATCTCAGTTGAGATAAGGAGTCCCTCAGGTGTGTAACTGAATTTATCCAGCTTTTGTGGGTGGTAATAAAACATACGACTAAGCCAGGACACCTGGTCTCCAGTTTTGGGGAAGGAAACCCTACGCTTCAGGACACCCATCAGATCATCCAGGGGTTTACAGATTATGGTCTACTTGATCTGGAGACTAATGAGTTTCTGCAAGACTGAAGAACCCACTGTCTCAAGTTTGGAAAACCATGCTGAGTTTCTGATGGTAATAATCTTGAAGCACCAGGTTCCGAGTAACTATCTAATTTTGTATTTAATGTTCCAAATTCAAAAATGAAAAAAACCCCTCCTAATTTACTTTTTTTCCACAGCTGAAGAACCAATTTCTCTAGCAAATCTTAAAAACTATCAATGGAACACATTGTGCAAGCACTAACTTTTTTACTTGCTTTTGTTTACCTAAAATTAATTAATAATCTAGAATAAAATTAATTGTTATTCTACTTGCTGTTTTTTATCACACAGCACATTTTATATATGCTGCTTCCAACCACCAGGAGAAGATAAAATAGTCTACCTTTGTCGCCTTGATGTCGGAGGCAGGAACGCAACATAACACACCTAGGATCATGCACAACAGCCAACTGTATTGAGTCCTTCTTCTGCTTATATAGGGTTGAAGGTCCACGCGGTTGATCCTTATTGGCTGAACCAGTTGCCACCCAGCCAACCAGCCAATAGGTGCTTGTGTCCCTAGCGGCCTGGGCCTGCTCTCCAACAGTCTATACTGGTTGTATTACATAACATACTGGCCAAGCTACTTACATAAGTTCACTTATGTCTTATCCATTTCAGTTATAAGACAGGGAGTTATAAGATGGGATTAATTATTATTGTGAGGCCTTCAGGCCAGCTGTTGACCACCACAATATACCTTTTTTTTCATTCTTGTCTTAAAAATGAAATTTTCAGGCCAAAAGTTTAGATAGGAAATACAGGCATAAATCCAGCTAGTATAGTCCACTGTTAAAGACAGAATGGGACCAACCACATGAATTTATATAAAATGTATTAACTTACTTCCCATATTTAGATGGAAATGTTTTAGCAGTTCATAGTTATAAATTATTTCTTTAGGATATCTTTCTGACTAGCAGCTTCTCAAGGATATCCAGTGAGATTTTTTCAATCTAATGCATTTGTGTTCTATGGGACATTTTAAAATTCAAGCTTAAAATCTGGTATCAAGAGTGTAAGAAAAATGGCATTATAATCAGAGCCAGGAATTTTGAGTCCAGAAGCATTTTGTAGATGGGATACAGAGAAGGAAAAGTAACGGAGATATGGGGGGAAAAACCTATCCCAGAAGAGAAATATTTTTTACTCATGGGTATAAAACACACATGGAATCCACCTCTCAAATCTGAGTAGGTAAAACAAGGAAAAAAAAAAGGAAAAAGAAAATTGTTTCACTTGAGTGAACTGCTTAGATCACAGCCAAGTGGATATGTTTAAAGTATAAACCATGTTGTATAAAGTTACTCTTCACTTCATATGACCCTATGGAACTGCAGTACAAAACAGATCTGTGTCAGGATATTGCATCAAGAATCCACATCACTTCAAGGACTCAGAGAATTAATTTCTGGTTACAAGTGAGTGAGGCAATTGTCTGCTTGAAGCTGTTGAAAACTACAGAGTCTACTTGTTCTGAGACTTTGTGTTCTGCTGTTCCTCTGTGTGTGTCTGCAGTATTTAGTGTTTTTCTTATTTTCTGATTTGGATCAATACTTTGTACAATAAAATACTGTTGCACACCAGAACACAGAGCCTCAGGACAAATAACTTTATATTCTGCTTGACATTTGCATGTCTACCAATTCCTGCATCTTTCTTGACAAGCCACAAAAAATAATTTTATGCCATTTATTACGTCCAAATTAGGGGTTTAGTGTTTGTATATCAGTATCCTCTTCTCTCAGCAAACTCTGAAAGGTCATTTCAAAATGAAGCTGCTGATTTTGTTGTGACAGTTAAGCTGCTCCTTTCTAGTAAAATAATAGACAACTCAGAAGACAAAATCCATTATAATGTTAGACGTTTATGTCTTTAAAGTTGAAATAAATCAACCTGTATATTCCATTAGAATATTACTTCATCATTACACATGAAGCTGGGAAATCAGTAAGATTTCATAAAGTGAGCTGAGATACAAACAGTTTCTCAGAATGGAGAGGGGAGCACACTTGACGGACAAATACTGACTTTTCATTATATTTTGTGAAACTATTAAAGCTCCAATGTGATGTATCAGAATAAGGAAACGAATGAATGAAGTAATGCCTTCCTTTTAAAAGCAAGAATTTCTGATTGTCTTCTCTTCCCTCCATCCATCATGGTTTCAGAACATATATTCTCACCCCTTCCAAGATTGAGAGATTAGTACTTCAACTCAGGTTTGGTACCAATTTTAGATTTAGTTTTGACAGTCTTTCAGTCAGCAGTTGCTAAAATCAAAACCCTTCTGAGGCAGACAGGAATACATGGGGCAAGATGTTCATCAGGATTATATGATACCAAAAACCCCAAAGTATTGGAGCTAGAAAGTCTGCTGCCTTCACTACTGGAAAGCTAAAAGCATTTCCAGCTTATCAGCTGGTGTATTTCTATTTTTGACCTTAGAGTTGCTCACAAAACACTCTATATCCCAGAGGGCTGGGAAGGATTTTTTTTACTCAAAAGCACTGATGTTTACACTACAGCAGCAGTTAATTAGCAGAAAAGGTTTGAAACTCAAATACTTCTGAGTCTAACTATGTAATATAGTATAACTGGCATATAGCAAAATAAACCTACAGTCTGATGTACTGATGGTGAAATAACCAGTCTTTTATGGATTCCTATTTTCTACTTTGTTTCATTTATCAGATCTATGGCTGATACATATTAAATAACAGATTATCTACCATTTTGCACTAACTTAATTCTATTACCTAAGATATTGGAGCAAAGTATCAAAATACAAAAAGATTAAATTTGCTTTTGTATAGCTAAAATTAACCAATAATCTAGAAAAAAATTAAATGTTCAATGGGCTAGTCTTTTGTTAATTAGAATGTCAAGAACTACTTCATGAAGTTCAGTACTTTTGTTGTTGTGGCTGATTATAAAATTATTCTTTCAGATTTAAACCTCAGCTGCTGCACAGTAAATTTCAGTGGCATGACTGTCCTGGTTTTAGTTTTGATAGAGACATAGCTGTGTAGTGCTATATTTTGGTCTTGTGATTAAAACAGCGTTTCTCACTTCTACCTCCAGTTCTTTCCCCATCTCACTGGGAGGGAGGGAGTGGATAGCTGTGTTGGATTGAGCTGCCTCCTGGGGTTAACCACAGTAGTGTCCTAGGAACAATAATTTCAGGCTCTCTAGAAAGCATTATAATGTAGATTGCTGTCATTTTTTAGAAACCAAGTATTAATAACTCTGAAAAGAAGGTGAAGCTCCTTGCTCAGCTTTGGATACTGGAAGTAATAGCTGGGAAGTATACATCTGCCTAGAGTCCCAAGACTGAACAGCAAACTTTCAAAATAAACAGCAAGATCTTCATTGACTGGCAACTGCAAGAATTTCTAAAGCTGTCTGAAATGTCTGAAGTCACAGAATTCAGAACGAGAATTTCTAGATTAGAATGAAATGAGGTATCACTCCTTTGACAGTCCTGTTTGTATACCAACTGTTCTTTTCTTCCAGCAAAATCTAAGAAGTCATCTCAGAATGATGGCTTGGCCAAATGCAATGTGAGGGATTAAAAATGGGAAATAGAGGAGGCAGATAATATTTCTGACAGCCATTGAAAAAACAAAATAAATCACACCATTTTAACTGCATCACTGGTGCCACCAAAGAAGAGTAGGTAGAGGTTGCACCAAGAATTTACTATATTCAGTTTTTGGTTCACCAGCACAGCTCAAGTAACACTTCTAATTCTTTGCTTCCAAAAAATATGGACCTAAAATGTGCAGAGAGGAGCCTCTCCCAAGATCTGCTCTTATATAACAAAACACAGTTACTAACAATTTCTTTCTAATAGGACTTGGTACTTTAGGATGGGAAATTTTATTTAAAGTCATTGACAGGGCTAAGTTAAGCTTCATTTTGAGAACTACTTGCACTTCTGTAATATCAATTTTCTATAAATTTTTCCCAGTCTAATGAGCAATTATAAAACAACCTTACGATTTCACAGTTCTGTCACTAACACCACGTAGTATCATGGTTCTCTGGTACATGAAAAAAGAAAAGAGGAAAGCAGTGAATAAAACAATACTGAAATCATATTTACTGCTACTTTTAAATACATGTTCCCCATCTGCCTTACTAATATCTGCTAGGCTATAAATAGTCATGTAGGAAATTACTTCTTTTTCTAATCATAGATGAAAAATTAGTCTGAGAGGAAAGAACAAAGCACCAATGAATTCAGCATAGCTCAGATGCAGCTTAGAGCAGTGGCAGTGCTTATTATTCTTTTGAAAGAAATGCAATCTCAAGACACACTGAAAGGGTGATAAAATCAAAATATGCTCAGAAGAACATGTTCCAGGAAAGGAACACCTGCCCTTTTAGCTTGTGTTATCTAATTATTAACAAAAATACATTCTGCATTTTAGTCCTGTTTGAGTTTTCCTCTTTGAACCATATTTTATGTGAAGTCACACCTCAGATATTTTCTTCCTAGCAGTCTCAGTGCTGATGGATTTCAGATGGAAAATGTAATTGGTTTTCTGGGTTTTTACCACATTCATTTGGTAACAAACCTACTAAAAAGTACCACAATGGGTGAACTGCAGGTAAACAATCCAACACAGCTTTAATTTAATTCATCTGCTAAATCACTCTAATTAATTTTAGACTGTCAGCTGTTACTTCCAGATTTTTAAAATAAAAAGATGAAGAAAATTCTTATTTGAAAAAAATACTCCTACACACTTTCCTCAAGTCAAATAACCTCTCACAAATTAAAAAAACAAGTAGAGAAAAACCCTCATGTTATTAGTATAGCACTTCCATTTTATAACTCAGATGTAAGGCATAAAATAACTAACATCTGTCATTTTGCAAAATGCTCTTTACCTTTATTATCTAATGCCTAGTAGAGTCAGACAGTGAACAGTCTTGTTTAGACTGATTTAAGTTCACATTTATTTTAATGCATGCCTATAAAATTTGAAATTTGCCATTTGGCTTGTTTTTCTACTGTGCTTATTTATGTCAGACACCATAGTATAAATCCAAAATAAAGAGTCTGTAAAGCAATGTATGACAGTGACTACTACCGCAAAGTGTGGGCAACTGTTGTTAACGGTATAAAATATCATAAAAACCATCTTAATCTCTTTTTGTATCTTGGACCAAAAGAATGAAAGCTGGCTTTTTTTCCTTTTACGCACAGCATGTAAATAAACAATAAATGTTTAGAACATCATTATATAGTTCCTGTTGCTTTGTTTGCAAGCAGCAAATGTTTTGAAAGTAGTTTCATGATGATTTTAAAGAACAAATTGTGTGAAATAAGTAAAACACTTTCAAAATTATATCCAAATATAAAATGAATTTGTAAATCATGCTGGTATTGCTAAGAGCACACAGTAGTGGTCTTGCTGAGAGACCATGTTGGCTTTGTTAGACTTGTTTAAAACTGTAGAAGAGGAACAAGAGAGAAAATAATAACATGAACACAGACTAGGACCTTCCCCAACCACCTAAGTCTTACAAGCTGATATAATTGCTTTTTAATCTATGGGAAGTTTTCATATATATTAAGAACTGTGTGACCTCCTTATTCTTTGGCAATAAATTAATTTTTCTATTACTATGACATACAACTCTGCCATGAAACAGAAAGTGTGGTGACTAAACTGAAACTACTGCTGTAAAAATGTACTGCCTGGTCTTCAATTAGATTCTCATATTTACATAAGGAGGTATCTGGAGCCAAAACATATTGATCCTTCTTTGTTCATGTTTATGTATCAAGACAAAAAACCAAAGTCCTGATGGATCAACAAAATAAGTTATTTTTTTCTCTTCAGTTAGAGAAGCAATCCTTCCGTTTTCCTAGGAAGGGTGGGAACCAGCTGCTACATGTCATAGATTGAAGCTCTGCTAAGAGAAACATGAGAAATGAGATTTCAAAATGGAGAAATATGAAGAAGGGATCTGAGATATTGAAACTTCAGATATGAGGCATCTAAGGTCAGAAACGTCAAGCTGGTGAGTGTGTTCTCAAGTGCTGAACCCTCCAACTAAGACTTGCATATGGGGCAGGTACACACATGAAGAGACTCATAACCATCCCATTTATTTTTGTGGCTAGAAATAACCAAACTGTAACACAGATGAAACTTGCATGCGAGCTGAGCTGAAATCTTGGTATCAAAAGAACAGGTCATGCAGCCACAGCCTAACCCAGGATTCTTTTATGATAGGGGCTGAGTGAATGCCACAAGAGAGGATAGAAATATAGCAAGTACACAGTGATGCTTCTGAAAAATATTTTGCCAGTCTTCAACAGTTTGCAACTTGTGGACTTTATGATTTTGACCAAAGATTTTGTCTTTGCATTTAATAACTTTTAAGGAATCTTTATCTCATGAATTTCTACATGTTGCTCTTTGAACCCATGTGTAATGGGTTGATCCTCTCTGGATGTCAGATGCCCACCAAAGCCTCTGCAGCTGAACGGTGGAGAGAAAATATAACGGAGGGTTCATGAGTTGAGATAAGGACTGAGAGAGAGATCACTCACCAAATATCGTCACGGGCAAAACAGGCTCTAATTAGAGATACTAATTGAAATGATTACCAACAAAATCAGAACAGGATAATGAGAAATAAAATAAGACCTTAAAAACTCCTTCCCAGCTCTAACTCCTCACCCCCAGTGGCACAGGGAGACGGGGAATGGGGATGATGGTCAGTTCATCACAAGTTGTTCCTGCCACTGCTCAGGGAGAGGAGTCCTTCCCGTGCTCCAATGTGGGGTCCCTTCCATAGGCAACAGTCCACCACAAACCGCTGCCACATGTCACTCTTCCATGGGGTGCAGTCCTTCAAGGACTGGCTGCTCCAGTGTGGGTTCCCCATAGAGTCTCAAGTCCTATGAGGAAACCTTCTCCAGTGTGGGTTCATCTCTCCACAGGTCCGCAGGTCCCTGCCAGGAGCCTGTTGCACCACAGGCCTCTCGTGGGTTGACAGCCTCCTCTCAGGCATCCACCTGCTCCAGAGTGAGTCTCCTCCATGGGCTGCAGGTGGATCTCTGCATCCCTATAGATTTCTATGGGCTACAGGGGCACAGCTACCACACCACGGTCTGCACCACAGCCTGGAGGGGAATCTCAGCTCTGGCACCTGGAGCACCTCCTGCCTCTCCTGCACTGAGCTTGGTGTCTGCAGAGCTGTTCCTCTCATATATTCTCACCCCACTCTTTTCTGGCCGCAATTACATCTGCACAATAACTTTTTTCTTCTTAAATATGTAATCAGAGAGGTGTTACCATAATTTCTAATTGGCCCAGCCTTGGCCAAGTCTGACACCAAGTCTGTCTTGGAGCCAGCTGGCCTTGACTCTGCCGGATACGGAGGAAGCTTCTGGCAGCTTCAGAAGCCACCCCTGTAGCCCTCCCACCACCAAAAGCTGGCCATGCAAACCCAATACATTCCACCTGTCACATCCGTGAATCACATACTTACGAATTATCAACAAAAGTCCACATTCATCACAGAACCTGCATCACATCAACAAAACTAACCAAATAGAGCAAGACAAAAATTCTGCATACAAAAATCAAAATAACATCATCACAAAACAGAATGAAAGTGTACAATTTACACAAAATCCTCCCCTTGTCACTTTGGTGCTGTTACTTGGATGTCATGTCACTCACACCATGTAACTTTCAGTATCTACAATTTCCTACCAAAAAAAAGTCCCACTGATTAATTGCACTACATGAAGAATACAATTAAAAGAATCCCAAATGATTTCAATTAGGCTGAGGGTTTCTTTCCTCTCAGAACACAGTGTCTTTAAAAAGGCAAAATAGCTCAAACCCGTCAGAAAATATGAATTCCATGAAACAGTTCTTTGGATAGTCTTCTTGCAGTCTTGCATTACACTTCAAGACATTAGTTCCAGAACTGATTGGTTTTTTCCTGAAGAACTTCATATTTATCTTCAGAATTTGAAAACTAAAAAAACTTGTTATAACTTTCAGCACATTTGTTGAGAGTAATGAGAAAGCAACTGATTCTACTGTTGCCAATTGCAAATTAAACAAAGTCTTGATGACTAAAAATGTATAGGCAAAGCAAAAGATAACAAACTACCATTTCTAATGTCCAAAGAAATAAAAGACAGTATTGTCTGCTAAGAAACTGGTTTCTACCAGCATAAATTCACAGGGAGATCTCAAGAAGCCCTGAAGCTTCAATTATTTCTCCACAGAGTGTGCATTCTGGTGTCATGGGAGAAATTCCTGGTCAGAATCCTCATGTTCATCCAGACACATCTAGTCCTCATCTCTCCATCGGTAAAAGTAATTTAATTTATGCCCCACTTCACTGCATTTTTTTTTTTCTCAAAAAATACTACCATCTAATGAAAGAATTGAAGTTTAACTAACTTATCTGGAAAAGAATATCAGAGGACATACACAGAGAGAACAAGAACTTGTTAATTTGAAAGTGACAGCAGGAAAATCTTTTTCTAAATGAGCTACAGTTTTGGAAATAGTGGAAATGCTGACACTCTATTCATGTTCATTTATGAATTAGATGTAGTGGCTTAAAATGTTACTGTTCTTCAGCTGCTCATTACTGTGACCTGAAATAAGATCTAATCAGGTGAATGGTGATTCAGTACATTTCAATGCACAATAAAACATGTTAACTTAAATCATCTTACAAATGAGAGCACTGCAGAATCAACTTTTATCATCACAGATTACAATAATATCCTAAATTAGGTGAAAAATTAGACAGTAGACTTACAATTTACCAAGTCTCTGAAACATTTCTGAATATATGCCTTTGGCTTCATGCATTCAATTTTGAGCTTCCAAAAGCTAAATAAGCATTCAGTCTTTTAGAAAACAGAAAAATCTAGAGTTTAAAATGTTATACAAACCATTAAATAAGTACTGCCTTGGGGCAGACTTGTGGAAACCACGAACCAGAACAGCCTTGATAGCCTAATTATCTACAAATAAGAATAATGATAATAACCCCTAACACACACTCAACAGAAGCTTCTATGGTGTTTTTTTCCTATTCTTACTTAATTAATGTTTTCTGCATTAGATTATATTTTATATTATTCTAATCCAATGACTATCATTGCTAAAGTCAGCTTTTTAAGAGTTCTCACTTTCTCTTGCATAAGGTATTTTGGCATGATCCTGTTCAGAATTTTTCATACAAAAATAAATAACTCTCAAATATGATGAAGTTCACGGTGGTTATATTTCAGATAATCAAAATGGTACTATTTTTTTTTTGAGTATACTGTCACACAAAATAACAGGAATAAATTGCAATGCTTTTTGTTCAGGATTCTGTGTTTTGCAAAGAAATTTTAGCAGCATCACCTTGTGTGAGAAAGTTTCTGTCGTAGTTATGGGACAACTGATGTGGCGCTCCAGCCTCTACAGATATGACATTGAATATTGACACAAATTGACCACTGAAATTTGGTATAGTAAATTTTGTAACAGACTATTTCGATTTCCTTACCTCTACTGGACATAGAGGTGGGTTAGATATTGTATCATGGTATCAGTGGGGCATTATTTCACATTTACAGAGAATACAGTTTCAGTTGTCCATCACTTGATTAAATGAAGCAAACTGAAATTTTGGCCACATAAAATCTGATTCATGTCCAAAAGATGTTACTAGAATGCTAGAATTTAACTGTAGAGATTTAAAGGAAAACAAGAAAATTAACATTCACAGATTAAGTCTGGCTCATCTCAATTGGCTTTTATGCCTCAGAAGTAATAACCATCATCCACACTTAGAATCATAGAATGGCTGGTGTTGGAAGGGACCTTTAAAGATCATCTAGTTCAGCCTTCATCGCTTGAGTGAGAATTGTTAAGGGATGTATGGACAACTGACATTTTCATGTTGTATATGAGGCAGCTGGGAGGTAGGCTGGGGAACACCATACCTTCATGTTTCAGGGAGGTGGAGCTCTGGTTACCACACACTCAAGGCACCAAGAGCTGCCCAGTTTCAAGCTGCTTATGCACACCAATTAACCACGTAAAACGTGGCACTGGGGAGATCACTGGGAGATTATGAGCTTTCAGTGATCTACATAAAAATATAAAGATTTGATGCTGCTAATTTCTGATTCAGTGTCAGTACCATACCATAACAAGTTGTACTATGAATAATTTTATCCCATTAGTTAGCTTGGAGGCAGATTTGCCATGTGCTGGAGATAAATGCTCTAAATGTTACTGTCAGTAATTCACTAGGATGCTACTACTGATGGTGCACCTGTTAAAAGTGCTCTGCTTATTCAGAGAGAAGAAGCAAGGAATTTATAATTTTGTTGCATGAAACTCTTCAATCCTAAAAAACAGCCTGCCATTGCAAAGGATAAATAAATTTTGAGAATGATCTGTTTCTTAAATATCATCACAATTTCTTTTCTCTCAATTTTTTAAAGAAATCCACTAAGTACACCAGTTTTATAATTAACAGTGAAGCCCAGGTTTCTGTCCCATAATTATATGACTGTGCCAAAGAAGTAGTAGTCAGGACTGGAATTAGCTGTTCAGCTTGCAGACAGACATTGCCAAAGGCTAGTGAAGGCACACTTAAAACTCTTATTAGATTTTCTCAGTAATTTTTCTTCTTTTTTTGACCAAGATGTTTAGGTCAACTTGCATGACAGTTGTATTAGGCTGCATTATGTCAGCAAAATTAACTGGTTACAATGAATAGCTTTCATTCCTATCAACAGACCAAAACCTGCCTTTGTTCCTGAAGAAGAGTATATATTTTTGCATCAGTACTCACTTCAAATTATTGACAGATTCCCTGAAATTGAACCTAACACCTAAGTATGCAAGCAGTAGAATCTGTGTTGTCAAATTCTACATTTCTGAAGCATTCATCACTGTAATAAATAAAATACGCTTTATTCCATTAAAAAAAAATATACTATCAGGCAGAACTGATGATACAGAACACTGAAAGCAAGCGGAAATAGAATAGAATAATAATGGAAAAGCAAAAGACAGAAACTGGCTCTGTCATTTTTTCATTCTTTTAAAGCACATTTTTAATGGATATTTCATATGTAGTAACTTCTATCACTTTATAAGTGTTCATTGGGAAATCACAGTCAAAATACATAAATAATGAAAACAATATGGCAATTTATATAGGAAACATATATAAGTGACAACAAACACCGGAGTGCCTTACGACAGCCAGTGGGTTTTGAGATGCACTCTGCATCTCATCTGATAGTATTTTTCTCTTGTTCAAGAGACAGACTTTTCTACTTATTAAAAACAGTTGAGGAAGTTTTTCTCTGGACACTTTTTATGATTAAGTAATGGTAACAGCAAGCACATCACAAAATAAGTTACAATATATTTCACAGTACATCATTTACTGGGAGATAAGAAGCAGCGTCCTCCTTGAGTGGAAATATTCTATGGCTGGTGATCTACTGCAATAAGTTATTTTTTGACTAGAAACTCTGTCAAAAAAAATTATCTACAAAGCAACAAAAGCAAAAGTTGCACCAAGTTTTGCATCACAAAAATGGAGTATTTAGTGAGAGGACATTAAAAAAGATGATTGTACACATTCCCCAAAGGATCCAAGCAAAATTACTGCCTATGCCCAAAGTTCATTTGACAGGCCTGAGTCCTAAACCAGCAAGCTACAATTTTGTCAGAATCCACAAGTCTTTCATCTGCATGATGATATAACCTGATACATCCACATCTTCCACTGGAGATCCCTTCATTAGTGATGGACCTGTATTTTATTCTTCAACCATACATTTTCAGCTGTCCTGGACATTATCTAAAATGTACCTGTCTAGACAGAGTGAAAATTTTCTGCAAACATGCAGTGTTATAGTCTGTGTTCTCCTCACCTGAAAATAATTTGGAAATGCCTGTGAGAAGATGCATTCCTTTATAATGTGACACACAGCTAGTTAGCTTTGGCATATGTATAAGGTACAGTGTCACAGAAACTTATGAAAAATAGCAGAAGATGCAATTATCAACATCTGTTATTCACTTCTGTAATAGAGGTGTTGCCACTAGTAAAGAGATATAAAATAGCTGTAAGTTTATGTGGGATCATGAAGTTTGATATAACCAAACACAGTAGTATGCTACAGTATACTACATACACTTAAAGAACATTTTTATTTAAATCCTTTGGAAAGGCTGTCATTTGCTGACAAAATGTTGAGAAGGCCATGTTGATACATGGCTGAAATATCTTGTTGGCTACATGGTTATATATTGTTAATATACATGGCTAAATATACTGTTATCAAGTGCAGTGACAGACACAGCTGCTCAGGCAAATAGTTTAGGATATCCAGAACCTTGTGGAGAAAATGGCTTTGGGTTGTTTTTTATTTTTTCCCACTTTCCAGGTATCTAAGTCTGCTAGAATTGCCCCTGTTATGTTCAGACCTCTGTGATACTTCTGGGGCATGCACCTTGTCTTGAAGAAATCACGCACTAAACCTTCAGTAAAGTAGGCTGCAAGAGGAGTTTGAAGAAGGCTTAGGTCCACTAAGTTACTATTACCTTGAAAAGACTGTATTCTGAAGTTTTATGAAGTTTGGGTGGTTTCAATAAGCAGCTGCTCACAAATTATTTAATCTTTATTATTATCTTTCATAACAAACACAAGATAACTGCACTGCAGCTACTGTTGTCCATATATAATTAGCAGCATCCTTTGAGCATGAAAATGAAAAGAAACTAGAAAAAAATGTCTATTGTCTATGAAAAAACAAGTGACGGTGTTAGAGTCTCCTATGCCCATGGAGGGAAAAATGGTACGACTGGAAAGAGAGCATTGATCCACAGGGGTTGAAAGACTTCAGTCTTTTTTGGGCTTTACTACCAAGTGAAGATTGGCACTGACAATGAGTCAAAATTTCCCAGCAGCAGCTGCATCACCATGGGATAATCTAAATCTGCTATATTTGGCAGCCTGGCCTAGAGTGACAACAAAAGAAAAGAGCAGTTTGACTGGGGAAAGAGATTTTCAAAGTAAGGTGACACTTAGGAATATTGTTATATAAAATGGTGATAAAGCACTTGTAGATTCTCCCTTTTTGTTTTTTGCTATAAATTAAAAACTTCAATGTTTATCAGAAATGTAAGAGTTGTCCTTACATGATCCTCAAGCATGTTCACAACCTGCTTTACCTTTTAATCCTTCTGTACATCTCAAGTCTGTAAAGTTCATCTGAGGAAAAAAAAACAATTCTTGTTTTCCTGCATCTTTGCTTCTATTCAGTGTTAGATTAAAGTAATCATGAAAAAAATTCTGTTGTTTTTGCCTTAGGCTGATGTTGCAGCCTCAACAAAATGAGGGCTCATTATAAAATTTCCTGGTTTATTATTGTTAGTGTTAAAGGAATACAAATAACGTCACTATGAAATATATGGAGATCCTAGATAAACAAAATCCAGCGAAACACCAAAACTAACACTCACATGTGACTTTACCATTTCAGTATCATGAAACAATAGACAATTGCTGAATAATCCTCTTAAATAAGAATAATCTTCATTGTATAGTAGAAAAGCAGTGTTCCCGCTCAAGCATTTACACTGAAGAGTAGTCGGTCCTGCACATTAAGGCAGTAAGGAAATCTGCACCTTCAGCAAGGGCCCAGTGGGCTCAAACACAACACACTACTGTCTGGATAACAATCAGAACTCAGTTTTTGGTTTTAGCTTTGAGTTTATAGGACTGGTTAAACTTTGCTGGTTAAACTCTCAGTAATAATGGCAGCTTGGTTCTTACCCGGCTGTGAAGAATCCTCCAGAGTAAGAGGCAGGCAGTGGTCACATGTTGCCATCTGCCATGGGAACTTGGCTCAATCAGAGCCAGGTATTCCCTCTCTGCTTCTGTGACTGACAGAAGCCGTGGTCACTGAGGGACCGAGAGCTCTGGGACTCTGTCTGGCTGGGAGTGCTGCCCTGACCTGTCCCACCTCCTTCCTGAGCTTTATTGCCTGGACACCACCACCACTGCTACTGCTGCCAAGGGGCTGGGGCCTTCTGTGAGAAAGCTTTACCTGATCTGCCTGGCTGGTCTCCCAGGCTGTCCCGTCTCCCCTGCCATGGGCAGGGAGACTGGTCACTCGTTAGTGTTAAAGACAGATCTGCACTTGCAGTACCTCTGTGTCTGAGTCCATTTTGTCTGCCCATGTCAGTTCAGTCTCAGACACTTTTATATCCTGATTTACTGGCTGTTTATTGTGCTCCCAAGGAGAGGCTACTAGAAAAGGACTTACTGACAATTATAAAGTGATTGCTCATGCTGCACTGATTGTATTAAATTCTAAGAAAATTAAGTTCATTGCAAAGCATGTTTTCAGCAAAGTCCATGAGCAGTGTGGCATCTGTACATTCTGCTTTTATGAAAAACCAGATTCACACCCAGTTGTCTCCACGGTACAAGCTCGACTGTAGCTTTAATGGACTGCATAGACACAAGCTGTATGTAATATTGTCAATTATCTTTATTTAAAGAATAATAACTTAGAATCATATCAATATTTTAAGTGTTTAAGCCTGTTTTTCAAATCTTGTTTTGAAGTTGTCTCCCGTTCTCTCTATAGTTTTCTATGCAGTTGTCTCACAATTGTCTTCCATCAGGTTGTTCAACAGAAGTGTGGTTTAAGTCACTGAAGACTCTGGTCTAGATCTTAACAATCAAATTCTAACATCTTTTAGAGTAGTGTTCAGTGCCCTGCACTGCTACAGCTAAATTACATTTACAGTTTTTGTGTTTTCAGGTTTGAAAAGAGTATGTATACATAGATTGGTAAATAAATATCTTTACTCCCACTTTTTTGATTTGCAATGTCCATGAAAAATAACCCTGTGGTGGTTTAAGATTGAGCACCTTCATATTTCCTAAATTCCTTTAGCGTCTTAATACTCTTATAAAAAATATTTCCTCTTCTTTTGTACGCCTCTAGGGTACAAATACAGCTGATGAATCCTTTCTGCCAGTGGTAAGTAGTGACAAAAGCGTCCAAGCAGGCAAGCAAGCAAACACGTAAGAAGATACCAGGACAGTTACTTCAAAAAACTCCTCAGTTTTAAGGATTTGGAAATTGTATTACTTCCTGGAGTTGGAAAGCCTTCACAACAGAGAATGAAGCATAGAAAGAAAGAACTGTACTATCTGCTGTCCAGTTTTGGATGGGCACTGATCTATTCAGAAAACTGGCTCTGCGCAGTGCTGAACACTAAGAACCACTAAGTTTACAGAGGCTCCAGAACAAATGAGACTGCAATGTTGGTGATGCAGTGAAATAGGAAGGGCATAATCTAGGAGATCAACCACTGAATATTTTTACTAGCAGGTAAGAGAGTGACCCAACAGGCATATAATTGACTAGGCTGGCTTGGAGTGCGGTGAATAAAGTACCTGTGTGGCTATGCAGAGGTATGATGGATACACAAAAACACAGTGCACATTCTTAAACAATTAAATCCTGTCTTTTGGCACTGAGCAGTAGGAGTAAAATCTATGCAAGCTATCACTCAGTGAGAAGCAATTTTTCATATATTGGCAGAGCAGAAAACATTAGAAGACTCAAGCCATTGTTATAAAAAGAGTGTCTTCTTTGAAATCTGGTAAAAAAAGCTAACAAAAAATGGATAACTAATTATAATTATCATGAGAGTAAAAGAAAAAATAACCAGTGCAAGGAGCTGCAAAGAACCAAAAAAAGTAAGAAAATTAAGCTACTTAGTTACGAATCAAATTGAGGGCTCCTCCAGAGCTTCGGTCAAGTCTTTTTTTAATCAGGGTAGCAGGCTTACAGGCTTCTGTTTGCATTAGTGAAGACTTACTTTTAGCTTAATATCACAAATACAATCCTAAATATCAGAAATGCAAGAGGATATTCAAGCCTGGGAAACCATCTCCATGGGACTTCACTGCTTTTGTGAAACTACGGTGAGAAATTTGGCAACATTAGTTAAAGGTGCTGGTAGGTTTGAGCTAAGAAAATCACCCTGTCTCTAGAGCTCACTTTCACAGTTACACATTTGCACAGAGGAGCTTGTTCAAGTAACTGCACACAGCTAATATTCACATATTGTCATGCCCAAAAGTGAGTTACCACAGCTTGTATTGTGTGGTATTGTGCTACCATAGTTAGGTTTCTACCGATCATAAGGAATCACATATTTTATAGATGAATTAATTAGAATTGAAGCAGTTTAAAATATTATTTGCTGATTTCCAGACTCCTCTGTTGAGAAAGCTCAATACAACATTTTACAAGAGTCTACTTCACATGCAGAGCTTTCTGGGAAAACCAAAGAGCATGCCCAAGAATGACACAATTATTTTAATGTACATTTTGTCATATTAGAAAGTCCATGGATTTAAACAAAGTAAGAAAGTATTGCCTGCAGCTTATCACTAGTGTTTGACTAAATATTGTCCATCCAGCAGTTAAGGCTAGGCATTTTTATTACAAATTACACATTTGATAAAAAAGAAGGAAGCTCTTATTTTTTGCACTGTTTGAAGTAAGAAGTATGTAAAGCTACCAGTGATTTGATGACAGCATGTTCATGGAGAGAATGTATGGGAATGTATGTCTAAGGGTTCATCAATAATTTGTCACATGCTTAAAAATTTCATCACATGGTTTCTGTTACTATTTGCTACATCAATACAGCTATTTACATCTTGTGTCCAAGAAGATGTAACTAATATAATTGTTATGTTAAACAAATGAAAATTGATGCATACTAGGGAAAAGCATCCAAACAGTTTTTAAATATGGTTTTTCAACTCTCATTAATTATTAGTTTCATGAATCCTTCACACCTTGAAATATAAAGACTTGAAATATTCTTCTTGCTAAATGAGTATCATTAGGAATATGATTAATATAGGAAAGAAGTTGCAGTACATTGCAATGTTAGTTTGATCAATTGGTAGAGCAAGTACAGTCTTCTAGCCAATTTTATAGGCTGAAGATAAAGAGAGAGACATTTTTCTTTTAAACTTACAGACTATAGCCTCACTGGATATCAGCCACAAAAGATAAGTCATGTGGGCACTCACAAAATACCTAATCTTAATCAGTAGAAGAGACACCAACATATCTTCACTGTGCATTCACTTGCTTCTAACTTAAAAGCAATGCAACTCCAAAGCCTGTTTCATATGTAAACAATTTGAAAGCCAAATACTTGCCTCTAAAAATCTAGGAAAATGCGTTGTCTGATTAAAAGCGATCTTTCTCCCTTTCCACTCTTTGTTTTTTAGAAGATAAAATGTCGTTCCTGTCAGGATACATAGCACCGCACAGCAAATAAAAGTATAATTAAAAGGACAGTGGCAGCAGTGACAACTTAGCTACTTACTCTGCTGCCAAGTTTTACTTTACTATCTTCAAACTGCTGTACTTACAAAATTGCTGGAAAAACTGCATTACTTTGCCTGGTAGTGAGTGATGTTTGCAGTGTTTTAGTTGTCCCATGCTCATGTATCTTTTTTTGCCTGGCACTCTGGTTAAAATAAAGCTTTCCTATATGGTTTTCCAGTGCAACTTTCCATTTTTACTGGTATTTTCAAAGGGCGTACTCTCTCAGGTAATGGATTTAAGTGATTTACTCAGTGTTAGACCAGGGGGAAGAAATCCCTGTGTCCCCCAGAGCAGCCACACTTTTAATCAAATATAACTCATAAATCACATTTACAACTTTCAGAGCTCAATCAATAAGATACTTTATAGTCTGTAAAAAAACTATCTGCAAAGTAGTAAAAGTACAAGAGGGATGTTACTGAGAGGCCACACACATCTAGGTTCTGCACACTGTCTGTCTTAGGGGACTAAACTGCCAATTTTAACAACGACTGATTTGTCCCAAAACTCTAATGCATTCATAAGCAATGCACAGTTGGCTGGTAATGAAGCATTCTAGGAGGCCATAATCAATAGTACCAAGCTCAGAAAGTTTCCTGTTCCACTTTACCCTAGTTTGGTGACTATTATTAATACTTTTCTCATCAAACTTTAGCTAAAGACTTTTGTTCTCTTGGGCAGAAGTCTTCATGGCTTTTCTCTGAAACAATCTCCAAGTAAGTTACAGAATACCAAGGACTTCTCAGTGCTAATTCAGTTACATGTCTTCCTGAAGTTTAATTTGCATATTTAATACAGCAAATTCTCTATCAAGTGTTTAATTTGTATACATAATATGGAACAGTCTCCTGTAGCAAAAATGATCCTATTACACAGTACTTCATCTAGGACTGATACATAAGTCAAAACCAAGTTCTGTAAATTGCTGCTCAGATATTTGCATAACTTCAATTATATAGTAGATAACTTTCTCATAATTTCTGGAGTATGCAAGAGAAAATAAGAATTTAATCACCTCATATTAGATGCTTAAAATGTGTTGCCTATTTGTATATTCCACTAATGACAAAAACACACTGTGTATATTTTGTATTAAGATTTTTTTGAACCTTTTCCACGAAAAAGGAACCAGAGAATTCTTATATTCTAAGACAAAAAATGACAGAGAAGCATTATCTCAACCTCTTGAAGATCTAACGACAGCAGCTTTCATGAAATATAAACGGATGCCTGCAGCTGTTGTATCAATATTCAAATTGAATACATACTCCAGTGTACCAGGGAATGCTGACTAAGTGATTTCTAAGTGATAGACTACTCAACAGCAAGTTTTCATTCAGATGAAAATGATCTTATCAGACTGAGTTCAGACAGCTTTGCCTTTCATTCCTTTTTGAGACATCTGCAGAAAGTACTGGCAAATATCTCGATGATTTCAGGTTTTGAAGACAGAAGACTAGAACACAACACAATATGTGAGAGCTGTTACCAGCTCTTACAGTATACAAATGAAAAACATTAGGAAATACTACTGATACATTAAGACTTTGCATTAAAATGTATTTCTGTTTTTACTTTCAACAACTTAGATGGCAATTTCTTGTAAAGCTAGATGACAAGAAAAGTGGAATCACAGCTCAGAAACCTATTCTCTTGCCAAACTGTAAGTGATGTTTAGTATAATGTCTATGAGCGATCACGTTGTCAATCATTTAAGACAGTTCCATAGGCTAAAAATGTTAAACTAAGTTTCTAGTTGTGACTGGGTCTTTAATAGGTTTAAACACTTATCCTTTTTAATCATAACTGCCAATAATTTTACTTTAAGGGAGGATGAGAGAAATTTGTTTGACACAAATAGTGATGTTGGTGACAGCCAAATAATCTTTGAACAAATTTAGTGCCAAATTGCTCTATTTGAGTTTTAATAAACTCTCTAGGATGGAAGGTACCAAAGTCTCACTGGAATCAGAAACCTCCTGACGTATCTCTGTAAGTAATGTGAAAAGTATCCCTCATACTGTAGGTCTTCTGGCTTTGATGGAGACAAATAAACCTGTGACATTTGTAAAAGGTTTTTTGTTTATTTATAGAGCTTCTTTGTTTTGTGATCAGCGATTCAAGTGGAATAGTAGAATGCTGAGGAGGGGAGCTGAATGGATTTGAACTCTAGAAAACAATTGTTTGAATCCTGCACGACATCCATATTCTAGGAACTAATCAGAGCCTAAATATAGACACACCTAAGGTTATGTCCAAGTCTTTGAAAGATATGTTGACATATGGAGCCTTTGATTTCCCACTTATGGTACGGGAAGAATACGTCTGCTAAAGTTTTCCACTACGGTGTTCTGTAGACCTGATGGGTGAGTGGGTGAGTCAAGACAAACATGATCAGGTTTAGGGTGGTCAACTTCCAGACAAATACTCTCTTATAAATGGAGAATATGGCATATAAGAAAATTACTGTATTTATTTATATACTACCATAATCAGAGTCTTCAGGCATATAGTCATATATGAAAATATTGACAGTAATGTATTTCTGGTATTCAGCAATTGGTAAAAGCAATTGGATGGACATACAGAGGCCTGTTTGCATGATTTGTGCAGAAAAATACCGAGTAATTCAATTTCTATTCAAAGTTGGCAGGGCATGCAATCAGATCTGATCTACAAGGCATGATGCTGCACTAATGCACACAGATGGTAGTAATTTTCCCAAATGTGTGAACTCCTATGCTAATAAAATCACATTATTTATAATTTCTTCACACACTGCTTCAAGACCAGTGATTTTTCAGACAAAGTCAGAGCATGAGCATCTGTCATGGATCTTAGGAACATACATAGAATGGAGCAATCATTCAGCATCTGGTCAAAGTATGATTCAAAAGGCTAATAAGGAAACATAATCTGGAATACGATATGATAAAAGTTATCTTATCATGAAACAAGCCATATATTATAGCAAGTTAAGTAACACACTATGGGACCTGAATTTTCTTTGATTGTAAGAGTCTGAAATCTGTACCAAACCAGATAAACTCTGAATTTAGATTTCTTTCCAGAGAAATAACATATCAGAGCTTCTGTAAGTTTCTTAACATGTTAATATATGCTGTGTATCTAACTTGTATGATGTTTTCTCTTGTGTCAGCCAATCACCAAGGAAAGGTACACCAAGATAAAGAGTTTTTTCAATTATTTGTGCAACTGATTCCATTGAAACTGAAGGTGCATTTATGTAATTACTGGACTGACAGGCATATCTTCTATTCATAACAAATAGGAGTTGTTGCCAAAAGTGAATTATGGATATTTGATGTATATTCATAGTGCTGATATATTTAAATACTGTTCAGTGCAAATGAATCCTAAAGTTACCTTTTCACATTAATATCTTAAGTCTTAAAGACCGGAAAGAAACTTTCTTCTGGGAAAAGAAGAAAAAAACCCCTCACTGATAACATACACATTCCTATTTCAGAGAAACAAAATTGTAAGTTTGTGTTGTGTGAAAACATACCATGAATCAGATCCTCTGTGGTTGGCCTGAGACACTGGGCGGTGGTTTTAAAACTGTTGATCAAAAGTATCTTTATCCACAATCTAATGTTTCTGTTGACAAGCATTCTGACGAGAATGAGTCTGTCTGACTGTCCCATACTGAGTTAAGAACAGTTGGTTCAGACTATGAGAACGCCGACTCCCTCTGGGCGATCTGCTAATCCTTTGCAGAAAAAATGGGTTTGGAATTAACCTTTGTGGAACGTGATTACTGTCAAATATGTTTTATTTAAGATGTGAGACCTGACAGATTATAGAACCCGCTAATTCATTGAGTTTCCTGCTCTTTATGATATTGTATTATCTTTCTAAAGCAGCTGATCTGAATTATCAGACATCCCATGATTAGAAAAGGATGTAAATAAGGAGCTCCTTGAGACAACCCTACAAATTTTGAAAACCATCTAGACAAAGAATGGACAAGTGAATTATCAATTAGCAAGCAGAACCTCATCATTATGATCCCATTAAAAAAAAAAAACCCTATAGAAGAAAGTGCAGCAAGAATTGCAGTGAAGGAACAGAATTCCGAGGTCAATACAGTGAGTCTGAGGCTAATTCAAGAATATAGGTGAACTTGATTTTTAGTCTCCTACGCTCTTTAAAAAGTACAGTTTCTCTGTCATGCACTGAACTTGTCAGACTACAATAGAAAAAAACACATCCAGAACTGGAGAATCAGTTTCTTACAGAGCACGCATTGAGCTGCTTCTAGTGTCCTGAAATACTCTTCCTAAACTGCTCCTACGGATAGGCTTTTGCCCTACTAAATGACTGTAGGTTTACTTGGAGGTGGAGGCGAAGATGCTCTTTTCACTTTATCTGATTGTTCTTTCTTTCCTCAAATGCACTCTTTTTAACTGAGAAACTGTTGCATTCTTTGATTGGTGACATTTTATTTTTCTTTCAGTATATTTGGCTTTCTTATTTCTTCCCTTACACTGAACATTTTCAGTGCAAGTACCTCTTCTACTGTTGACATCAAACAATTGAATAGTTTGCTTCAGGAAACTAATTCTGCAGTGCTACATGACATCATCTATCTCCAAAACTTATCTCTTTCAAGTCAAACTCGTTCTCTTCAAAATCCAATTTAGTGAGGGTGTTTTTCTTTGCTACCTTTGATTCAGCTTTATAATCCACTATGTGTAGCCAAAGAAAACTATTTTTGTGGTCTCTGAGTGGTTCAGTTCATCTCAGAATACATGTACTCTTCCTCCTTAAATCCTTTCCCCCTTTCCTTTGTCCTTATTGAAGCTCTGATGTGACGTGCAGAGCATTGAGCTAAGTTGGGTGGTGGATTCTATTCTCTGCTGTATCATATGTGTGATGGTCCAGTGATCACAAAAGCAAGGAAAATAAGCAACAAGCTACTGCAGATTTCCAGAAAAGGACTTATGGAACCATCACAACAAAAAAAAGTACAGACCATAGGTTTTTCAGTCAAAGAGAGAATGGATAAGGCACTGTGATTGCTAGTGTCAAATTCTAACACAGGTATTTGCATATACTTTCTGAAATAATCTGCCTGATAGCCATGAAAGTATTCAGTTTTTTATTCAAATTCTCCAGTCATTTCCTAACATTGTCTCTTTAGGTGGCCCATATTTTAACAAAATTTCAACCCCAAATTTTCATGGAATTTTCCATTTCACCTTCACCACATTCTATTAATTTTGAAGATCACAGTGGCTGCTAATTAAATTGAGCCCCATGCTCACTACAATATGATATTGGTTTTTGGAAGACAATGCTCTGAAGGATCAGTGTGGTGAGGCAGTCCCAAACCCAGGTCAAGAAGGTTATCTGCTGTTTTGCACAAACCAGAAAGATCTCTCCCTTTCCCATGTCCTTGCAGACGCATAGACTGATATGACAATGAACAACTGCTGTAAAGAGAGATTATGCTGGTATTTTTATGGCTCGTAGACACCATACTTTACAAGGTATAAAAGATTCACTGTGCCTCACACAAGTTGGAAAAAATCCTCTATGCACCCCAAAGTGTGAGAGGATTTGGACCCCTCAAGCTGGGACGCTGGCTTTGAGTAATTCTTCTCTTCTGGAAGTTGAGTGAAAGAAGCCTCAGCACACCATACCATTCAGGTTTGGTAAGTCATATGAGCTTCTAGACTTTACTATTCCTTGGCTAGCCCTAGTACTGATCTATATCGTGCACTGTATATTCATATTATAACTCACTAGTGAAATCTCTTGTTACCCTGTGTAGTTAGTGATTGGCATATTTGAAACTATTACTGATGGTGGCAGAGTGTTTATTAATATTCCTTTTGTTTTATCCCTGTGTAGTAATAGTCTGTTTTAAGTCTTATGTCTGTTAATTTTGTGTCTATTAATAATAATTCATTCTATAATGGACTGAATCAGCCATTATTAAAGAACTTATGAATGAGGGTGGGTCTTGGGGTGCTGGCCATCCTCAATAACGTCATTGCCTACTGCCAGAGGCCTGGGCAACAGGCAGGGACTAATTTAAACCCAATCATCCATTCATAACAATCAGACATCCCAGGATTAGAAAAGAAAGTAAATAGGACCTCAAAATGCTACATAGTGAAGTATTGAATGGAAAACTCACTGGGTTTATTCTACACATGTTGTCCAAACCCATTTTTTTTTCCCAATTAAAAAAAGAAACTCCATAATTCAGTCTTCCTTCAGTGATGACAATAGGGAAACAATTAAGTAAAATTTAACATTTAAGAAAAAAGTCTAAGTAGGACTTGAACAAAATATGACTCGTTCCGAAATTGTACACAGTTTTGTATCAAGAAATACTACCAAGAGATAACTGAATTCAGGTTTTGTTTAGTGTTATCCCATTTTCAAAGTTATTTTCATGATCAATTATAAATAACCACAGAGAAAGAAAAGTGTGTGTTGATAGCACATAAAAGGAACAAGAAAACTGAAGGAGTATTTAAGGTAAAAGCATTTTCTGTTAAGCATTCAGTAACATATCAGTAGTAAAGAATCTCACTTGTCTCACCTACATTCCCTATTAAATGGGGTACACAACAGTTCTCCTGAGCTGACCTTTGCACCACAGGGGCCACTATAAACACCTGTAGCCAGAACCACTGTGAACACCTTTACCACAGAATGCATCTCCTGCCAACTCATGCAAAATGAGCAGGTTAGTTCAGACAAATGCTAGTCTAGGTAGGTGCTGCACCTAGTCTAGGTAGGCTCAGACTGCCTCAAAGTGCAGGGTAGCAGCTGGTACACAACATACTCACATATGCTTTGCTTCATCTGTAAAATTAACTTGATTAACTTTTAACTAGTTAATTAAACTGGTCTGTACCGAAAACTGGAATTGTTTTCCACTTAGCTGGATTACAAGAAGAGTGATGCAAGTTGGTAACAGTGGCCAGGCACCAGGAAGAAGACTTTCACCTGAGTGGAGGAATGTACAAACGTCAGAGTGACTCGGCCTTAGTGAGGTTACGCCTGGAGTACTGTGTCCAGTTCTGGGCTCCTCAGTACAAGTAAGACAAGGAGGTACTGGAGAGGGTCCAGCAGAGTCCACAAAGATGATTTTGGGTCTGAAGCATCTCTCTCATGAGGAGAGACTGCAGGAGCTGGGCCTATTTAGTCTAGAGAAGACTGAGAGGGAATCTTATTAAATGCACAAAACTATCTCAAATGCAGGTGTCAGGAGGATGATGCCAGGCTCTTTTCAGTGGTGCCCAGCGTCAGGATGAGGAGCAATGGCCATAAACTAAAACACCAGAAGTTTCATCTCAACGTGGGGAAGAACTTTACATTGAGAGTGGCACAGCACTGAACAGGTTGCCCAGGGAGGTCATGGAATCTTCCTCTCTGGAGATATTCAAAACCCACCTGAAGGTGTTCCTGTGTCACCTGCTCTAGGTGACCCTGCCTTGGCAGGGTCTCTGGATGATCTTCAGAGTTTCCTTCCAACCCTGACATTCTGTGACAAAGAAATTGTCAAATACAAGACGATAAAAATGTCAGGGCAGATGACCTTTATATTAGGGCTCAAAAAAAAAAAAAGGAGATGCAGAGTCAGCTTCTTTTATTTCTGTTCACACTGCCCTGGGGGGATTTGGCAAGTCAAAAAGGACTGTAAGAGCTACAACAATAAAAAGGGAGAATAAACAAACAACAAATGGTGGCAGGAAAAGATACAAAACTATTATGAAGTTGAAATATAGTATTCCTATGAGATTATTGTGTTTTATGCACACATACAGAATAGCATGTAAATAGTTTATTGCTATTTGGGAGAACAAACACAGAAAATAAATAAGGATATAATATAGTATTATGTGGTCTGTAACATACCATTAAGGAAGAAAAGAAGAAACAGCACTGGTCAGGGTCAGTAAGAACTATTTCTGTTTTCAACAAAGACTCTACTTTTAATGACATTTCACAGAATTGTCATAGATGCTTTTGACATTTTTCTCCCTTACTTTATTTTTTTCGGTAGGCGGCAAATATTAATTATAACTTTTCTTAAAGACTCATGAATCAAATGTTGAGGGAAAAGACACTTTTTGTTAGGGGAGCACATTTTAAATCAGAAAATGAAAATAGCCAGGCTATGAGCAAAAAATTGTGGCATAGATAAATGGAGATATTGCCAGAACTTACAATAATTCTAATGTCATGCACAGTGACTAAGCCTTATTGATTATTAGAAGTAAGCTTCATCACTACTCATAGAGTTCAGTATGTTTTTGGCAAGTTGTTCATGTGAAAAATAAGATACCGCAACATAATAGCATAGTATTAATCTACTGCTTCCGAAACTGTGACAATGCAGGAGGATTTCAGTGAGCTACTACTAGAGCCAGAAGAAAGGATGAAGAATGTTGCGGTTCTGGAAATGCAAAAAACATGTGATGTATTTTCACAGGTAACAGAAAATGCAGACAAATGCAGGGGTTAGTAAAGTTCCATTTGAAATCTCCTTTTAGCCACAACAAAGTAGTGGGCACCCCTGCACTGAGATAAGATGATTAACACCACAAGCTGAAAGACTTTGTGTAAATGTCAAATATAAAACATTAATTTCCTTCCTCAGAAAATTATGAGTTTTTATTAACATTCCTGTGTCCAAAAATTTTTCTTTATCCTTTTAAGAGAGCTTCATCAGGATTAAGTATAATGTTGATGACTACTTTTCTTTATAACTGCTCATTTTATTTTCCTTTTCTAGATTCATATTTAGAAAATATTTTCATTGTTCAGCTGCCCTATCACACAATCTCACAAATCTGTCCTGCCTGCTGTTAAGTGACACAGTAGTATTTTCCTTATCCTGTTCCCCCCTCTTTTCATAAATGTTATCCACATTTTAGCATATTTAACTGGGACCAAAGGCTTAATCAATTTGTTAATGGACCTAAAATCCCATGTGTTTGTTGATTTACAAACAAAGCAAAACAAAACAAAAATCAGACATGACCCTTGAACCAGACACATTTTGAACCAATATTTTGGATCAAAATATTCAGTTCTGACAAAATTTATTTTTACCATTCCTTTTAAATCTTTTGCCTCCCAGCATCTCTGGATAAATTTCAGACCCACAAGCATCAGCAGCTGGATTACTCATGGGAATGTTCAGGCTCTAAATTCAGGCTGACATTCTTTCCTTTATTCTCAATTGCACTCAGGTTGGTCTCCAGAAATGTCAAAAAATGGGAGACTGATTCTGATCATCTAGAAATGAATTTCATATTCTCAATTCCTCTCTTGAGTCCTTCCGAATTCATCTTTAAAGGAAGAAATTTATGCAGTCTGCTGGATTTCAAAGAGCAATGAAGGAAAGGTCTTTTCCCACTTGATTTTTTTAATGCATGGAAATTTTTGATTTTCTGCACTTTTTCTGTGCATTAATATTTTTATGAGTGATTTAAAATGCTTTTATGTCAAGAGCAGACTTCATGTAATAGGGGTTTCTGTAAAACTCCTATACAAGAATCTCTGGACAGAGAGGGTTGCGCAGTGATTCTACGATGCTCTTAGCTGGACAGTCAGTGAAGCACACATGTACTTGGTAGGAATACTCCCATCTTACGGGTTTTTTTCTGTTACAACAACAACTACAACAGTGACAAACCTTTTTCATTTTGCAACTGTGCTGCAAAAAACCCAAACCCAGTAGCATACTTCCTGTTATATGAGAAAATGCATGTGAAAAGACTGGTGTACAACAGGGACTGAGCTGCTGCTGAACTTTAAAAGAAACGTAAAAAGCTTGTGGCTGTACTTTGCTACATTGTACATAATTTACTCATAGAAATTTTTTATTGATTTATGCTCTTTATTTTCCTGACGTTTACCAGTTGCTGAAACAGATTGTAGATATGAATAAAAAGAAACAGCCATTCATCTGTGATTATTTCCATAAGGTAGTATTAAGAATAATGTCATGTGATGGAAAACAGCTTTGGAAGTCAGATGAATCCATAGTTTTCCATTTTGATTGGTAGAAACTAATAGGATTCTTGCCTTTTTTTCTTGGGTTTATTTTCTGTATTTGCATATTTTCTATTGCATTTGATATGCAAGTGTCCTTTATTGTTTATTTATAATACAACAGATTTTTTTGTTTTGTATAGGCATAAAGAATCCATTAAATAAAATTCTTGAACACAATTCACATAGAAATATTGTTTTCATTTATGCAAGTCCTTGTCTTAAGTATGAATTTAACAGAAAGTAGGAATCTGACAGCAGTTTGAGTATCTGTTTGGGCAGTGTCTCAGTTCTTTGCTCTGTTTGATGATGTATTCAGTATTTTCACTAATTCCACTAAAACACAGGGAGACTCTACATTCTCACAAGCTTTTGCACCTCTCCATATTCTACACAGACCTGATTTACATCCATGTAGAATTTAAGTATATAAGCATATTGTGCTACTAGGAAATTCACCTTTTGAATCCTAAATTTCCTGGGTAGTTAAAATGCTCAACAGCTAGAATGTTGTTGCTATACAATTATGTGCATGTTTTACTACCACAAGCTGTTATTACAAAAATGTAAAGAAACTACAATGATGTAAAGAAAAACTGGCATAAAAGAAGCTGGCTTCCTCAGAGGGAGGTTGGAGGTTTGAGGAGCCTCCAAACAGTAACTTCCTGACATATATACCATAAATTTTCCTCCTCTTGAAACACCAGCAGTTTGAGATTTTATGCAATTGCAGACACCAGTGTTCCATGAAGATGCATGAATAGAAATGTGTCAGGCACTCAATTAGAAATAATATATGGTTTTACGCTTAAGTGAGAAATTTATGACTAGGCCAGGAAACAGCAATGCCATTTTTTCTGTACCCACGTGTCCCGGTTTGAGACAAATTAAGAGGGAAATGTCCCTGGGTGGGCATCTCCTCTGCGGACAGTAGGATTTGGAAACTCCCTCCCCCCACCTCAGGAATTTCTCAGAGGAAAGTGAAAAAAAAAATATTTAACAAGTAGGGTGCATGCAGGCACCAGGTAAAGAAAGGAAAAAAAAATGAATAATGTTAGATAATAAACCTTTCACGGTGGAGAAGACCCGGGTAGAATTCAGAGTCCTTTCATGTAGGTGTGGCTCTGCTCTCCCTCTCCGGAGCTGGGGTGTGGCGTGGGCCCCTCCAGGCCGTGATGTGTGGCCTCCCAGTGATGGTGTTTTGGGCCAGAGCTCAGCTGAACAGTTCCAGAGGAAGAGGGAAAAAAACCCCACAGTCCCAGGCTAGCAGGCCNTCAGAGGAAAGTGAAAAAAAAAATATTTAACAAGTAGGGTGCATGCAGGCACCAGGTAAAGAAAGGAAAAAAAAATGAATAATGTTAGATAATAAACCTTTCACGGTGGAGAAGACCCGGGTAGAATTCAGAGTCCTTTCATGTAGGTGTGGCTCTGCTCTCCCTCTCCGGAGCTGGGGTGTGGCGTGGGCCCCTCCAGGCCGTGATGTGTGGCCTCCCAGTGATGGTGTTTTGGGCCAGAGCTCAGCTGAACAGTTCCAGAGGAAGAGGGAAAAAAACCCCACAGTCCCAGGCTAGCAGGCCAGCTAGAAAGCAAAGATTTTTAACTCTCTGTCTCTCTCCTGAGAAACAGTGCCGAGAGCTGGCTAAAAAGGAAAAAAAAAAAAAAAAGGAAAGGGGCTGCTCTGTCCTGCAGCAGCAGTGAGAACACAGGTGGGGGTGCNCTGGGGTGTGGCGTGGGCCCCTCCAGGCCGTGATGTGTGGCCTCCCAGTGATGGTGTTTTGGGCCAGAGCTCAGCTGAACAGTTCCAGAGGAAGAGGGAAAAAAACCCCACAGTCCCAGGCTAGCAGGCCAGCTAGAAAGCAAAGATTTTTAACTCTCTGTCTCTCTCCTGAGAAACAGTGCCGAGAGCTGGCTAAAAAGGAAAAAAAAAAAAAAAAAGGAAAGGTGCTGCTCTGTCCTGCAGCAGCAGTGAGAACACAGGTGGGGGTGCGTATGTCCTTGAACACAAAACCGTGCTGAAGAATTTGCCTGGCTTAAAGGCCAGCTTAAAGGCACAGGATTCATGTCTGGCATAGAGCAGGCAATAGGGGATACAGCATCATAAAGTCACCCCAAGACACCACGTTATGTAGGTAGCCAGCATCCTTCCAAAATGACCATTTGCTTTGGGAGGTGACATGAAAGAATCGGCCAGTCAACATGGCCCTGAGCAGGATATTTTAGTGAGGTCCCTAGAGAATCCGGATGTTCACTTCACTCTCTCAGCTAGCTGAAAGTTCCTGAGAGTGGTCTGGGAGCAGACCAGCAGCTGCATATCTTGTATCCAGGAATGAAAAAAACCCCTCTGTTTTTAATCACAGAATTCTTGAAATCAAAATGTCAAGGTGGTACAACATACTGTTATCCTAACTCAGTAACACAGAGGACTTCTTTGGTAAAAGGCTTAACTACTAAATTAACTATGCTGTAAAAGCAAACACACTCTTCTATGTCTCTTTCATACAGATTACATAAAAAAAAGCTCCAAACCATTGTTTAATACCTCACCTGCTTTATTACATGGTATCTCCTGTGGAAGACCTCAAACGAGTCAAGCTCAGAAAACAACCATTGCCGTACTGCTAGGGGAGATATATTTTCACAGATGACTTGATTATCAGCAAATTAGCACGACAGAACAAGTGGCTGCAATTCAGGGGTTACTGAATGAAGGTTTTTACAGAAAATGCCATAAATGGAGAAGTAAAGGAAGAAAAAAGTAAGTATTTGTAACATGCAACAATGATTACCTTCAAATGAGAAATTACTTGAAGGAGCTGGGAGATTAGCAGCCTAATAGGTTGCAAGCTTTAGAAACAATTAACTTTTATACTGACATTTTCAAGAGGAAAATGAAGGGAAGAAAGACATTTTGTCTTTCTTTTGTTCCCCGCAAAATGTAAACTCACCATTATTTCATTTTCTGCTATCTGTTCTTGCTCAAAATAACTTGTTATCAATATTTCACAATTTTCCTAAAGATTACTATGACAACACAATTTTCATCCACATTAAAGAAATTGTGATTCAAAAGCTGAATGCTAGAAATACCAAAATTTCACAGGTCTGTTTTACATGATGAGGAGACAAAGAGTTTTCTTCTACTTTTATCAATTGTTTTTCCCAGAATAGCTTATTCATGCAAGTCCTTACAATGAAATCTGTGCAATTCTAGCTACATCTAGAATTGATAGAAGTGGATAGCTACAGCTATCTCATTTTTAATAAAATACAAATAAAAATAAACAACTTTAAAAAACACTCAAACCCAATACCTAATTAGTTTAAATAGTTCATGATAGGCTGTGAATGGATGTGAATACAAGATGGAGGACGTACTAGCTAATTGACAACTATTTAAAAATTTTCTATAATGGTTAAATTTTGTCACTGTAATCTCTCAAAGCAACTTATGCCCAACAGGCTCCATAACCTATTTCACAGAACAGGCTTTTGAAATATAGATTAAATCTCTATTAAGAGAACCCTATATGTCTATAATATACCATATAGCTCTATATTATGCGCTGTAGCAGTAGACCCTATAGCTGTTCTGGAGCTTATTGGTTGTTGTAGATGGCAGCTGCAATCATAAATAATTTTATAGACACTGGGACATCAGTTTTTAAGAGCTGGCTGGTGCTTTGAAGAGCCGTTTCCACATCTCAACAAGCTCTCCTTCCCATTATCTTCCCTCTAGGTATAATTAAGGTGTATCTTAAACTCTCATTTAATCACATATTAAATCTAGTCTTAATAAGCATAGAAAACTGTCACGTCTCTTTAAAATTTCATTAAGTCCTCTGGAGGGATTTGAGATGTAGGTTGTTTTTAAGGGATAAGCTTACATGAATGACCAAACAAGTAACAGAATGGATGGATCCTAATTCAGGGTCTGATACACTAGAATACCTGCATCCTGAACATAAAGCACATGGATTGCACAGATTCCTTACACTCTTACAATTAAATACATGTAAAGCGTACATGCTTCACTGAACCTGGGACATAGTATCTAATTAGGTGAAAATGAAATATTAATTTGTGTGAAAGCTCATACTGACACTTGTTTTTGAAGTGGTAAAATTCTACAAAATTGTTCAGGAGAGTGGAAGAAGGATTAGTCTAAAATTGCTCCACCTCCTCCTTGTGAACTCAGCTTCTTTTCCCTCAAAATCCTGTTTTTCTTTGATTCAAAAACACTTCAGCAAATTAACCCACATTAAAATAAAACACTGATATGTAGCAACAATGATATGCCATTGAATTGGAGATATTTCAGACATCTTCAAGAATGTCTCCATAATTTTGTGAACTAAGAAGGAAAAAAGCAAGGACCATATGCTAGGTCCAGGTGACGGTGCAGCTAATATGATTACTCACAGACACAGGGTATTATCATGTGTTAACAAGTTACACTTCACAAGGTTTGCCTAGTCTGATATGAAAGTGTAAAATTATATCCACAAGTGAAAGTGCAGAGAAGGAAATTAATTTATGTAATTCCTTTTTGCGTTGCTCACCCAAATAGTACTTCTGTTGAATTTTATTGAATGAGGTAAACTCTGGGAATGGGTAGCTATTTCCTATGAAAATTGCTACAATTGCAACTAGTGTATCAAAGCCAGCATACAAAGTTAATTACCTGTTGGCTAAATCCTTGATTCTTCTTAGCTAGTCGACTGTGTTCTTAATTTTAAAAGCTATCCTCTAAAAAAAATATTGAAGTCTGAAGGGAAAACTTATTCCTTTTTTATAAATCTACCAAAAGACTAGAGAGCCAATGTGGAATTTTTACATACACAAATATAATTTGTGGGACATCAATAGGTTTAGATGAGCTTAGACATAGGCTGAGGTTAATGACATCAAATTAATGACTGAGGTTTATATATATCTCTTATCACCATATTTTTTTTCTGCTTACAGAGTCCTACCTGTAATCCTACCTGGATTCATCCTTCCTATGAATCATTTTGAAGGAGGACAAAATGAGTGAAAGAATACTTGAACTCTGGAAAAACAGTCTTTGGGGTAACCACAGCTCATTTTTTCTTTCTGGATACCACAAACTGAGACTTGAATGTGGAGATGAAAGTGCAATTGTCCTTTCTCAACCCCTTTATAGCATTGGCTATAAACCACTGGCTCACTTTTCTTTTTGATAGAAAATGTCACAAACTTGTTTTAAATTATACATACACAGTATAAATGTTATTAAGGAGATAAATAGTTCTGTTGGAGCCATGAGATTGTTCTAAATACGGCTGAAGTAACAGAAATTGGACCAACTACTTTTCTCTTCAAAGCCAAATACATAAAGACAAAACTCCCCAGACTTGTCTGAGATGAATGATTGTAGTCAATGACGCAAATTAGAAAAGTTAAGTTCAGAACAATGTCTAGAAAAGCTGCTATAAAAGAAACCTCTAATGTTCGGAGTGATATTACCAAGTATTGCTCAACAAATCAGGAATTTAACAAGTGTATCCCAAGGAACAAATGTAGCAAAGTCCTTAGGTGTGACTGTTCCAACATAAATGCCTGCAACAGCCTTCCATTTTACTGCTACTTTTGCAGATTTATCAAAGGAGTTGACCTTTAAGTAATGTACATAGGCAACATATCAAATTAAACAGATTTCCTGGTTTTAACACATGACATTTAAATACTCTTTTTATTGAACAATTTATAAAACTTTTACGGAATACTAAAAATTTTGGAGACTTTAAAAATGTTAATCTTATAATTAACAGTCAAGGACATGCTATCTTTGCACATGCAAGACAGTGATATTCCAAACCTCTCACTATGAACTTTAGAGTACTACACAACCATCTGCTTTCATGCTAAAGCACAACCATTGCGTTTTTTCCACTCGTGTGGGAATTTCACAATGAAGCAGATAACACAGCTTAGCTAATAAAGAATGATACATTTCATGTTAAAGTAAAAAAGTTTATTTATACAGAAAGAAAAAAGAAAAATGGGTAGTGCAGAGCACACTATCTACCCTTCATAGGGTAGATATAAAATGCTGTCTATAAAATCCTCCCTTTCTATTGTATGAAAGCAGTCATGTAGCACTCACTACTGAGTAATGAAGATGAATTTTACATGGGAAACAGATTTTCTATGTTGCATTTTAATATAGAGTTTTTAAAATAAATCTTGTATTAACTTTTAATTTACTAACTGTGGTAATTTGTAGAAGAAAAAAAAAATACTGAAAGCAGTGTTAAAGGGAACTGAGGTCTCAGATCGTTGTCCTTACATGCTTTAGATTAAATCCTGACTTTGGCATTTTGGTATATAACCAGTGTTTTCAATTTCAGTCTGGATTTGGCAAATACACTGATTTGTATTCATAATTTTATATTTCCTTAGAAAAATGGAGGTAGACTTCCATTTTCGAAAACTGTAATTTAGAGCTTTTTCAGAGGTATTTGTTTAGACTGAGTACACTCTGTATTTAAATAAACTGGCTAGGCCTGATACGTCCATAAGGACAATTATGACTTGAGCATATTTCTTGCAAGGGCAGTACAACCTGCTGGAGTTTACTAGTCAAGGAACAATTGAATAGAAAATTGCAATATTGCATTTAATAACACACATCAAGTTACAACACATAACTGAGCTAACGACCTTCACTTGCTTTCACTCTAGAAGTGGGTCTTATACACTGTAAGAAAAATACAGTTGTTACTAATAAACTAAGTGTATCTTACTCTAGCTATTAAACAGGAAAATGCACTCATTCTAGTGAAGCTATATCCACAGATATCCACAGAGGGTTTGTATGTAAGACCCTGTGGTACCCTGTTTTGACTGTTAATAAGTCAGTTAATAAGCCTGTTAATAAGTTTCTTGCTGAAATTTAGTTAATGGCAGGTACAAGGCAGATCACAAAGATGATTAATGAAAATATATTGCTGAAATGTACAGGTATACATAATAGCATGTTTAAAACAGAACACAGCTATCTTTACAGAGTCAAAAGAAAATTTCCTTGACTGGAACACAGTTTCTGTATTGCATACATGATAATTTACTTTCTCCATTGGAAGGTCTATGGTAAATAATTATATAATAATTACAGTTGCCCTTATCTCCTGTAATTATGAGCTCTCTAATTTCTTGAAGAACTGGTCTCTGAATATCAAAGGTTTATAAGGATAGCTCAGTTGGGCAATTTCTGGTTTCATTACACTAAATTATTAATATTGTCAAATATTTAGGATTAAATAAAATCACTCTATTCTGCAGTTACTTTTCAACTCCTAAATACAGGACACATCAAGTCATACCCTGATCTATATAAAGATGCAATGTGACAGCACATGCTCAGGGATGTATTTGCCCCAGTGAGCTCCCAGCTGATGAGCAGGTCACATGCTCCAGCCCCGGCTGAGCCAGGAGCACTAGCAAAAAGGAGGAGGCTGTTCCCTGTATTGAACATGGCAGGATAAAGCAGAGCTCTGTGAAAAGAGAACTCCTTAATTCATCTCCACACAAAAAGAAAAAGAAATGTTATTCTTCCAGAGCTAGAACTATTAGACATCCTATGCAGAAATATTAATCGTTGTTAACATCATGTAAGCTGCAGGAAAGCAAAAGGCATCTCTTCCACATTTAGGAAAAAAAATAGATATCTCATGGAAGCTGGATGTTCAACCATTAAAAGGATGATACGATTATGCAGCTGAGGTTATATGCTCCAAAGGAGCTACTTGTTTCAGGGTTTCTTTAAAGTGTAAGAGTCCCCTGCTTTTAATTTGCTCTTCAGGTAGTCATAATTCAGTCATATTTCCACACATGATTTTTGAAACAAAACCACAGAAAGAGAGAGAAGGGACCCCTTCATTCACACAATTAAGATAAACTTGAAAAATTTCCTAGGAAGCATAGTTGGAGGTCAACTCATCCCATCGTATGAACTCAGCAGGCCTGCACTGCTTAAGCTTCAAAGGAGAAAACAGCTTAGAATGCTGTATTTTTGAATGAGCAACTCAAAAATAGCTTTTTAAGTCAATGGAACAGAAGGTACTTCCCCCAAGGTCTGTTGCACAGGGAAGTAAGTACTCAGCCCAGATAAGATCATTCAAACACAGATTATGTCAGTTATTATTAAAAACACCAAACCTTACAAGACTCCTGGAGACTGACAGATCAGCTGGGAAGGTCAGAAAAAAGCAGCAATCAGACACTGGTGGAAGGAAATAGTGGAATCTAGACAAGGTGTCACCTCACAGAGTGGTTGTTCACACATACTGATATGGCCTATTACCCCAAGATGTCTACCAAACTCCTGCTTAAATTGAACATTGCTTACTCCTGGCTTAACCCTTGGAAAAAGCCAAAACCTGCTCTCATCCAAAGTACCACAGATGATGCTGATACACAGGATGCCAACTGCATTCTTTGCAACAGAGAAGGGAGTTCTGGCACATAAAATGTATGTAAATAAATAAAACACTTTATTGAAACATTGAAAATACTTCATTGAAGCACTAACTAAATCTGTTATGTTTTATGGAAACACAACTTTTTGGTTTCACTATTTTGCAGTTTCCACAGCTGCAGTGTATTGAAAGCAAGTGCAAAGAGTATGCCCAGATACCAAATATGCAGAAGATACTAATGGAATTCAATTTTAACACTGAAAATTTGCAAATATATGATTCAATTTATTATAAACTTGAGAATGGCTACATGGTAAAATATTCTCTAGCAACATCTGATATCTAAGCAACATATGACAATTATTTTTTTGAGCTGTCAGTGTTTGCTTTCACATACAGTGAGTGCAATGACCTATTTTTAGACAGTAATACAAGGTGATGCTAGCTCAGATATACTGGCGGTCTGGCAAGGCCATTTTTAACTCTAGTTGCTTTTGCTTCATACTATGGGAAGTTCATTGGAAGGATGATACAGTTATAACTATAATCTAGAAAATTTCTTTTGTTCTTTTCCTGTACACCAGTACTGCCCTTTTAGTGCTATGAGAATTATCTATTACAATTTAAAACCTATGGTACCCTGAAAGCTAAAACAGTTTTTGAGGTCAGGTATGAAATTTGTTCTAAACAAGAATGTTCTGAATAGCAATAATGAAAAACAATTAAAATTACAAAACAGAAATATTGTTCAGTTTGTCTCACAGCCTTGATTCATTTTACAAAGAAACCAAAATTGCTAAAAGAATTTTTAAAAATTCAAATTCTAATTAAAATATGTTCATTTGATTGACCTGTGCTTTATGAACAACACTAGTAGAAGTATAAATCAGCTATAGAGTAAAAAACCCCTTTTTCACCAAAGGATCAGGCACAGTGACGGAAAAAACTCTGTATAAGTGGAAAACATAATCTTTTGAGGAAATCTCCTTAGTTTTATAAGTTAACTTTCTTCTGTCTTAGAAATAATACACAGAAAAACATACATTAAACCTGTGCACAACAATTTTGCACAAATAATGCAATTTTTTTTTCATTTATTCAAATCTGAAACTCTTAGGAGTGTGCCTGACTGATATCAACTAACCTACACTGCAAAGAAGTATTATTTGAATTACCTCAATGAATTTGCTCCTCAGTTACCAACAGTAACTGGGATGAAAAGCAGAGAAACATGATGATCAATACCTCTTTCCCTTTCCACCTCCAAAGCAGAATAAGACTTGCATTTCACAACTAATAAGAAAAAGTTAATCACAATTACCTTTTTCACAGAATCGACCAGTGAAATGTAGTGGGCAGTCACACTGGAACGAGGTGGCCCCAGTAGGCAAAGAGAGAGGATGACAAGTCCCTCCATTATGGCACAGTCCTTCCTGGCATACAGATGGTAATTCAGGGGAAACCTGAGAGGGCACACCAGCTTCAGGCAAGTGAGCAACATCAGAAGAAACCCCAGGGAATTCTGTTGACAGATCTGTGGGTACAGGAATTCTGAAAGGAGAGAGACAACATATCAAAATGGGAAAATCATGAGATCTAATTTTACTACTACACTTAAGCTTCAATTGATAACATTAATTTGGTTTTTTTTTAATAGCATGCAAATAGCACAGTTTGTATGTGCTCTCATCATTCATTTTTGCTGGATGTCAGCAATGGTTGATAAATAAATACAGCCTTCACTTATTAAATATCTTATTGCTTGAAGTTACCAAAACTTGTAAGGCAGTTCTAGAAGACAAGACTTCCATACAAGCAGATTAAGCATGCACGGTCAGAACAGAAAAAGCTGTAGTATCGTATCTTCTAATTCACAGAAATATTAGGGAAAAAGGCAAAAGGTGAAGACAGACTTTTTTGGTTTAACACCACCTGTTTGTCATCTCTGTTTATTACGGTTTTTTGTTTCTTCCAGAGAGCCAAACTTGTGACTGACTAAAACCGTGCAGATATAAGGCAGAACAACTTATGTGCATCACACAAATTACTATGATGAGGGCAAAGCAAAAGGAATCAAGAGGCACAAGAAGATTCATGACTACTAAATAAGCCTTTACAATAAAAAAAAAATGTTCTCACTGCATTTTACATAAGAGATTGACATTCTTCTTTCATTTTCTGAAGTTCAAGAGATTCTATTTTTTTCCCAGAAAGCAATTTCTAATTCTGAATTCTAATTTGAAAACTGTAATCTAATAAAATATCTTAGTATTTGTACCTCCTTGGTAATTTAAAACTTTGTGAATATTTCTCTTATGTTCTAATGCTGTGACAAAAGAAAAAAAAGATCAGAAAGCTGGAGCACCTCTCCTATGAAGACAGGTTGAGAGTTGGGACTGTTCGGCCTGGAGAAGAGAAGGCTTTGGGGAGACCTAATAACAGCCTTCCAAAACATGAAGTGGCCTACAGAAAAGCTGGAGAGGGACTTTCCATGAGAGCATGTAGTAACACAAGGAGGAATGGCTTTAAGATGAAGGATGGTAGGTTTAGATTAGATATTTATTGTGAGGATGGTAAGGCAGTGGAACAGGTTGCCCAGAGAAGTTGTGGATGCCTCATTCCTGGAAGTGTCCAGAATCAGGTTGGATGGGGCTCTCAGCAACAAGGTCTAGTGGAAGGTGTTCCAGACCATGGCAGTGGGGTTGGGATTAGACTCTCTTTAAGATCCCTTCCAACCCAAACCTATGACTATAAAAGGGAGATGAGGTTGAACTGAAATGGCACTAACATTTTGGGCAAAACAGAGAATAGAAATTAACTGCTTAATACAATGGTTTATAGGCACCACAGCAGAAGACAGTATTTTTTGGCAATGTGTTAAACATCAATAGTCAAATTCCTACTTATTTTGGTGAAAATGGTGGCATAAGCCTGCTTTACAAAAATGAAAATTAAAAAAATTCATATATTGACCCCTGCTGCACCCTCCCCTTTCTCTTTGTCACCTGCTCTTGTATCAGCTAAAACTTCTCTTCACCATATTTTAGTCTTGGGAGTATGTCATAAAAAGAAGCATTTGAAAGTGATGATGCACCAGTAGACTGCAACTGCAGAAGCAAGATAGATGTGGACACAGGACTGTGATGGGATGCCTTCAGTGTGACACTGCATTCACCACTCCATGCATCTGTCTTCTTAAGTCTAGCTCCCAAATTTTTTACATATTTCATTTACCTGAAAACTGATTTTAATAATTTGCTTTTTTGAAATCCATATTTTACAAAGTGCTAACAAACTTTGTAATATCCTGAAAAAATTCCCACCCAACATAACAGATCCCAGGTAAGTATGTTGTCTGTGCACATCACTATTAAAACCTTATTTCTCTAAATTACCAATACAGCAAAAAAAAGGATACATGCCCAGAGGCAGGTGGGAAGGAAAGAAGCTGGACAGAGGAAGGAGAGAAATAATTCAGGGCAAAGCAAATAACTAAAGGGACCCAAAGAAAGGCACAGTAACTCAGAAGAGAGTGGAGACCGGGAAAGAACAAAAGGGACACAGGGCTTATGGGACAGTAAAGAGATGTGCACAGCCATAATAGTAAGGAAAACATTAGAATGGGATACTGAAGCAGGGATGCAGACTGCATCCAAAACATAAAATAGCCAAAACACACACACTGTGATGCTTAGCAATGAGGATTTCAAGGCAGTTAAAAGCCATCTACTTTATATGAGAGAAAAGCATCCAAAAAAGATGGCAGTCATCAAGGTGGCTGAAAACAAATCCCTAAAATATTTTTGAGGCTGAGGACTTGCTGATAAAAGGCTTGAAACTTTAAGAAAATGCGTGACTTACTGTTCATTTCCATTTAGATGAACAGAATAACAATATTTTTCATTTACATAAATACAATGAAAACAAAGTAATTGCTGGATTTATAACCATATTTTTTTCCTAAAGGAAATAACTAACATGAGCTTCATACAGGCTATTCCATTCAGTGAAGCATTAAGAGGCCACTAATGTCTGTTATCTTCTACCAGGCTAGCACAGCAAATTAAAAATGCTTAGTCACCTGCTGGGATTACAGGCATTGATTTAAAATAAATAAACAAAAAATCTTGATTTTGCCCCCAAGCATAACCTAAATGTTGTAGAAACTCTAAACTAATAGTTGGTTTACATAAAGATTTAGACATTTACAGGAGAAATTTATTGAGAGCAGTTACTGGTATTTGGAGTTGATTTTTCTGTTACTCCTGAAAAAAAAAAAGTAAAAAAAAAAATCCTTAAAACCTGGGACATAAACAGGGTATAAACTCTGTTTATACAGAGTTGTAAGTTCTCACTACTAGCTATTAGAGAGTTCATTTTTCTAATGTCAGATAATCCTATACATGACCACTGCAAACTTTACTCCTCTGAACCTGGTCACAGCTACTGTCAGGGGTAAAATGCTGAACAAGTGGGAGAGCTGTCTGACTGGCAGGTGCATTCTTGTCTCCACTGAAAGCACTGATTTCCAGCTGTGGAAGTTTCACATCCCTTTCTGATGGGAAGCTGCTGTTCTTCTCTAAAATAGAATCACAGCAGTGTGCTTTAAATGAAATTTTATGAGCGCAAGTAATGCCGCCTTGCTTCATTTTTTGGTTGACATTCTAATCTGCAGAGAAGAAAGAAAGAAAAGCTCTTTGGTAGGCTGATTTCTCCCCGGTTCATTTGCTAATTTTTCACAGGATGTCAGCCTTTGCAGTGTTGTTCTGGATGTTTTGCTTGTAGATGGTGCCTGACCGTGTACGTGCCAGCCCCGCTTCCAGGCACCCCGCAGCTCCCTGCCTCACCACAAAAGCCGAGAAGAGTTTGCTGGGGCTGGTTAGCGGGGCAAACATCTGCAGCTGCGCTCACAAGCCGTTCAAGCTGCTGCTCTGAATAAGCAACGACCTCGGCTCAATGAATTTTAACTAAAACGTTATTTGAATAAAGAACTGGGAAGCGTTTAAAGTAAGATAGTAATCGAGGTGTTAAAAGTTTTGACAAAGTAACAAAAATATATCAAGCAAAACTTGTTTCACTGGTACTGCACAACAAGGCCACAATTTTATGTTTTGGATTTTTTTTCTTTTCAATTTCGTAGCCTGTCACTGCCTCTCAGGTCAATAATGCACACAAAGATCTTCTAACTTGCTGCAAGCATCAACACATTGTTTTTAATCTTGAAATGAGCTCAAAAAGCTGAGTTTTAAAGGCCTGCAAGATTGTGTTTCATAGCTGAGTGTATATAAGCTTGAAATGCTTGTCTAAACACAGATGTTAGTGCAATTTGAAGTATTGTTTATTTTCTATTACATTGTTTGCCACTCAAGGAGATGTATGATGAACTGAACGGCAGGAATATAGTACTTAGGGGTCATGTTCAATGTTTTGTTGTTAAACCAAAAGCACACATACCCAGAGCAACTGTGCTTCCCTCTCACATGCACTCTCTATTCCCTAAGAGCCTGAAAATTTTATTGTGTGGAGTTAGAAGCACTGCAGCTTAAAAAGTTAACAAAACATCTAGGATGCCCATCTGTGCCCTGAGCTGTCAGTGAGGGGCTCAGCCTCAACAGGGGCTTACCTGTGTGCTGCCAGTTTAGCTCCTGCACCAGAGCTAGTGACCAGGGCCACAAGAGTTGTTCAGCCCAAAGAAGGGAAAGCTTTGGGGAATCTGGTCAATTTGTATAAATACCTGAGGGGGGAGGGAAGGGCAAAAGATGGAACCAGATGCTTCTTGCTGGTGGTCAGACAAAGGACATGCAATGGACACAAACTGAAATGCAAGAAATTCCACCTAAATATAAGAAAAACTTTTTTTCCCCAGGGTGATCTATCTATATAATGGACTTCAAACTGAGACCTGCAAAGAGAGCAGACTTGTCCCCCAAGTAATTCATTATCAGGCTGATGGCAGATGTGTCTACAGAAGCACTCTGACATTTCCCATGAAGCAGGTTGATGAGACAGGCAATGGCACAGGAGTCCCAGTGATATGATAACATCTCCACTGTCTATATCTTCTGGTACTTACGCACTTAACATTTTATTACTGGAGTAATGGATTTAGCCTTATCTGATATGAGTGTGATAAGGAAGTTTGTATTTTTATCTTGTCAATAAAGTAGTTTGTGCTGGGAAGCAACTGCTTTTATTTGCAATTTTCTTCAGTGGAAAAGTGTGCATCTGCCATTTTTCTTACGTTGTGACAGAATATTATTTTAAGTGAATGTTTTAGAAATTGGAGCTAAAACAAAGATTTTTCAAGAGCATTAGCATGCATGGTATAATATAATTTCAAAGCTTGTGAAACTGAAAACAACTGCACTCCATGGAAATGTTGATTTAAACAGGAATAAATACCTAGTACCTTGCATGTAATTTGGCAAGAATTAGTAAAGCCTTTTACAGACTGTTTATTTCACTGTTCACAATCATGTCAAGCAGAGTACTTTAAATGGCATCTCACTGTTTTCAATGAATCCACAGAGCAGTGTTCACTTACCCTCCTGGAGATACCATTCACATCACTCAATGCAGTAATTGTGAAAACAGTTCAAGAGCTTACCATATATGGATTATTTATACTTTGAAGTTTATATGTGAATCTGATTTCCTCACTCATCACAGTTTTTGTTTTATTTTTGAAGAACTAGGGGTCAGTTTTCCTAATAGAGATGATATATTCTCAGGCATATCTCTTAAAAAATTAAATTTTCAATGTATGTTCCAGACTGTGAGCCCAGCTTCTCCCTCCTACGAGCCACAACATTTGGTAGCAGAACTCAGTGATATTGTAGTTTCAGCTTTCCATTTAAAAATTTGCAGCTGGAATAACATCATTATTTGCAAATGTTTTTGCACATACAGAATCTGATTTAATGGTACAAACTCTAAGCAATGAAAATAATATATTCAATGCATAATGTGGCCAAGGTTGTTTACAAATAAAAAGAAAAAATTTAAACTCCAGTATGCATAGCAGTGCTAGATATGGGAAGAAATGTCAGTTACGGAAAGACAGATGAAAGTGGAAAGACATATTCCTGTTCTGTTTCCTTTAAAGTATAGAGATTCCATGAACTTTGCAGTGGATAAAAAATTACTGCAGCAACAATACTTTATCTTAAAAGTTGAATAGCAAAACCCTTGTTAAACAAGGCATTAAAGTGAGTCTTCCTTAGATGATACTTGAAAAACCATCCTCAGTCCCTAAGTTTAGGACATGACACACAATGGTTTTGCTAAAATTGAAGAACTGCAGTTCTGTACCAGATCCAGTAATCTTTTTATTTGGCTTGCTTGAAGAAATAAGGGAGCATTAAATCTTTCAGTTGTTCACACTGATCTTTACTCAGGCGTAAAACATTACATGTACCAATGATCCAAACATTAAGCTCAAAAAAAAGGAAAGCACTAAAACTACTGAGCACTAAATGGACCAATGGGCAAATCTTACACTTTCTGAACTTTAAACAAATCTCAGATCTGTCTGAACTTCAGCTTTCTCTTTTACATTTAGTCAATAATAGCAGCAAGAAAACCTCTTACCAGTTTCATCTTAGCTGCTGTTTAGAAAAAGAGCACTTGCAAGGCCTGAGTACTGCATCTTTTTGTTGATTTATGCAACTACTTTTGTTTCTTGAAACTAGTGGTTTTGAAAGGGAATAAATACTTTCATTCCCTCCTTGAAGATTCTTTCAGCAAATGAAAAATGTTATTTTGTTTTTTAACATGACATTGTGCTTGTCCTTCCGAAAAGGCTCTGCAAGATTAGAATATAACCATTCTGTTCCAGTCTTAAATGGCTGAGTAAATTGTACTGCATAAATTGAGTTCCTGTAACAGAGATGTTCCAACAACTATCTCAAAAATCACAATTCCAGAATGGAGCCACTACTGCTTACCAAAGATTCTAAGTTGAAGGAGTAAAGATATTCTTCCACCTCATTGATGCCATCTATAATTTAGACTCCAAAATGCATGATCTACCTATGCAATATTATTGCACAAAGTGTCTGTGAGGAATAAAGGAGAAGCACTTCTAAATTCTGAATATGCAGTTGACTTCCTAAGAAATAATTCCTTCAGGCTAGACTTCTGTGTTGTAATTTTTGGGGCTATAGTAGCCAGACTTTGGTCTTTGTCCACAGTGAATATTCTCCAGATCGGTAGTGCCCTGCTTTGACAGGAAAGAACCCTGAAATTTTTCAAGAGATATATTTAAAAAACAATTGATACTGTGGAAAAATAAAAACCTGTACTCAGGTAAATATTCTAGCCCAAGAGATGGGGAACCAAATGTAAATGCTTTTCCTTTCTCCATTCAACCCAGTCAATGCTTATTTCATACAGGAAAGAACAGACAGAGGGACTGGTTTGCGGAGTTCTTACAGCACTTCTGGAAGCAGACTGGCATGTTGATAATTCGACCTAAGGACAAGCTAAGGACATAAGTGAAGTCAAGAATCTGATAAACCAGAAGAGTGCTCTTACCACTGACCTGAAGAATAAAAACAGAAAGCAGTTATGTACCAACACTGGACATGTTTTTTACAGTCTCATCTCAATTTCCTCTGGGACTATTTAGGAGATACTGTTCTCTCTGAGATATGAAATAGAGGCATTCTCAGACCCTAACAAGTGCGAGGAGGACTCTTAAGAGAATCAAGATGCTTCAAGAAATGAATGGCAGGCTGGAATGTCAATGAACCCCAATTACATTACAGATAAAGTGCAGTTTTGAGAGTACATACTTTGCTTTTAGATGTCTCACAAAAGAATAGTTTAGGCATTTAAATAATTTTTATGGACAGATTGCCTTATTCCTTTTAGCATTAGCTTCCCCATGTGGTAAAAATAGTTCTTTCCTACTTAATAGAAATAAGGGAGATCTACATTGGTGGTTTTGACTAGGATAGAATTACAGCTGCAACTGCTGTGGTCTAAAGACTAAAGGTCTGTGTTTTGGATTTGTACTGAGAACAGTGTTGGTAATAGAGAGATGTTTTACTTACTGCCATGCAGTTTGCACAGTCAAGGCCTTTTCTGCTCCTCATCTCACACCACCAGTGAGTAGGCTGGGAGTCTACAAGGAGTTGAAAGGGGACAAAGCCTGATTCCAACTGACCAAAGGGACACCCCTTTCTATATGGTGTCATGCTCAGCATATAAAGCTGAGGGAAGAAGACAGAAGAGGGAACATTTGGAGTGATGGCATTTGTCTTCCCAAGTCAATGTTGCAAGTGATGGAGCACTGCTTTCCTGGAGATGGCTGAACATCCACCTGCCTACGGGAAATGGTGAACGAATTCCTTGTTTTGCTTTGCTGGTGCATGGTTTTAGCTTTACATATTAAACTGTCTTTATCTCCACCCAAAAGTTTTCTTACTTATGCCTTCTGATTCTCTCCCCCATCCCACCAGGGAAGACTGAGCAAGTGGCTGAGTGGGGGTTAGTTGCCGGCTGGGGTTAAACCATGATGTTTTCTAAATATTAATTAAGATTCCGGGATAGAAAGCATTTTGCTATTCAAAGACTGTGTTACTGGAGAGAAATGCCTTCTGATTAGGCATTCTATATCACACATTATAGAAATTACCATAAAAGCTGTCCTGCAAGCAAGAAGAGATAGATATGTTGAAATTATTAGTACAGAAAGAGTTAAAAATGCAGAGTACTGTTATGTATCATCTAGTCTTTCTTCCAGACTTAATTTCTAATTATATCTTAATGCTAGAGAATGGCTGACATGCATAAACACAAACATCATTTATTCATTAGTAATTTGGCATTTAATTAAAATATTACTGCATTCTCACTGAATGCATAAGAAAGAGCATTGTAAATATGACAGGTAAAAAACCCCTATAATATTAACTGAGAGAATGAAAAAATACAGTACTAAAAAGATCCTAAATAGAATTTTACAAGGTAAAAGACAAAGAACTAAAATAATAGGCCTTATGTAAATTTTTTCTAGGAGGAAAAAATGATTTTATAATCAATAAAGTGCATGACAGAGATGATAGAGTAAACAACAGTCCATAGATGAACCGGGTATTACTTAAGAAACAACAAGACTAGAGCTTTTACCCTACTTGTTTACTCCCACGTGCCTTCAGTCCCCCCATGCCCCGTTATGTTCACTGGGTTTCCACTTTCCCTTCTAGCAGGGAGTTTGCTGCTGGTCTGGGAAGCTCGAGTGAAAAGTCATGTTGATTCACACTGAACTGCTGTTTGTAGTAATTGGTCTTGACTGTTACCAGCCACTGTCCCTGTGCATCCCCTGGTATTCATCTCCATGCACCTCTCTTTTATCTTCAGTACCTTCCCCCACTTCCAATATCTTTCTTCCAGCCAGAATGTTTACCTTCTTTCCTGGCTTTCTTCTTTTTTCCAAGACTACATCTTCTTTTCAGGAACTCTTATTTTTTAGCACTCAATTTTGTCTCCAGAACACTCAGCACCCATTTTTCACAATAAAAATAGAATCATAGAATCACGGAATAATTGCAGTTGGAAAAAAACCCCAAGACCTTTAACTCCAACTTTTCACCAAACACCACCATGTCAACTGAACAATAAGTGCCATGTTCAGTCATTTCTCAAACACTTCTAGGGATGGTGAGTCCATCACTACCCTGGGAAGCCTGTTCCAATGCCTGACCACTCTTTCAGTGAAGAAATTCTTCCTTATGTCCAACTTGAACCTCCCCTGGTGCAGCTTGAGGCCATTTCCTCTGGTCTTGTCACTTGTTACCTGCAAGATGAGACTGACCCCCACCTGGCTACAAACAAGGCATAGAGAGTGATAAGGTCTCCCCTGAGCCTTCTTTTCTCCAGGCTAAACAACCCCAGCTCCCTCGGCTGTTCTTCCTATGGTTTATCCTCTAGACCCTGCCCCAGCTCTGTTGCTCTTCTCTGGACATGCTCCAGCCCCTCAATGTCTTTCTTGCTTTGAGGAGCCCAGAACTGGACCCAGCACTCGAGGTGTGGCCTCATCAGTGCCAAGTACAGGGGGACAATCACTGCTCTGCTGCTGCTGGCCACACTATTGCTGATCCAGGGCGGGATCTTGGCCACCTCGGCACACATTGGGTCATATTCAGCCACTGGTGACCAGCACCCCCAAGTACTTTTCTGCTGGGCAGCTTTCCAGCCACTCTGCCCTCAGCNGTAGGAGGCTGAGCCAAAGGAAATCACCTCATTAACCATATTTCTAATTGGGAGATTTTTGTAAACTATGTTAAGTTACTGTAAACCTATAAAAGTGCTACGGATACACACACACTAAGGAGAACGGACACTTGGGATGGGACACAACACTGATCAGTGTGCGCTTGTACCCTGGGAGGACCTCCAATAAAGGTAACTGCTTTCCCTACCCTCATAACAGTTGTCCAGCTTCTGATTTTAAGCAGATAAAGGCATCAAACCCATTGATCCAGCCTGTCCATATCCCTCTGCAGAGTCTTCCTACCTTCCAGAAGATCAACACTCCTACCCAACTCGGTATCGCCTGCAAATTTACTGAGGGTACACTCAATTTCTTCTTGCAGATCATCAAAAAAGATATTAAGCAGGACTGGCCCCAGTACTGAGCCCTGGGGAATTCCACTAGTGACCAGCCATCAGATGGATGTAGCACCATCCAGCATCACTCTAGGGGCCCAGTCATCCAGCCAGTTTCTATCCCAGTGAAGAGTGCACCTGTCTAAGCCATGAGCTGCCAGCCTCTCCAAGAGAATGATGTGAGAGACAGACAGTATCAAAGGCTTTACTGAAGTCCAGGTAGACTATATCCACAGCCTGCCTCTCATCCACTAGGTGGGTCACCTGGTCCATAAAAGATTGCTAAAGAAGGACCTGCCTTTCCTAAACTCATGCTGGCTAGGCCTGATCCCCTGGTTGTCCTGTACATGCTGCATGGCGGCACTCAAGACAAGCTGTTCCATGACCTTCCCTGGCACCAAGGCCAGGCTGACATGGATGTAGTTCGCCAGATCCTCCTTCCAGCCCTTCCTGTAGATGGGCATCACACTGGCCAACCTTCAGTCATCTGGAACCGCCACATTTAGCCAAAACTGATGATAAATGGTGGAGAGCGACTTGGTGAGCTCTTCTGCCAGCTCCCTCAGTGCCCTTGGGTGAATCCCATCTGACCTCTAGAATTGAGAGTGTCTAATTGGAACAGCGGGTCACTAATTACTGCCTCCTGGATTACAGGGGGTCTATTCTGCACTACCAGCTCAGGGGGCCAGTTGCTCTCAGGATAACTGGTCTTTCTGTTAAAGACTGAGGTAAAGAAGTCATTAAGTACCCCAGCCGTTGCCTCATTCTTGGTGACAATATTCCCCTTTGCATCCAGTACAGAATGGAGATTTTCCTTGGCCCTCCCTTTGCTGCTAATGTATTTATAAAAATACTTCTTATTATCTTTCACAGCAGTGGCCAGATTGAATTCTAGCTGAACTTTTGCCTCTCTAATTTTCTCTCTCCATGACCTAATGATATCCTTGCACTCTTTCTGAGTTGCCTACACCTTCTTCCAAAGGTCTTAAATTCTCTTTTTGTCCTGAGGTCCTGTGAAAGCTCCCTATTCAATCAGGCTGGCCTTCTTGACCACTGGCTTGTCTTTTGGTACATAAGGATAGCTTCCTCTTGTACCTTTAAGATTTCCTTCTTAAAGTTAGTCTGGCCTTCCTGAACCTCTTTGTTTTAAAGACTGTTTTCTAAGGGAATGATGAACAGGCCAAAGTCCACCCTCCGAAAGTTCAAGGCAGAAGTTTTGTTGATCTCCTTCCTTACTTCACTGAGAATTGAAAACTCCATCATTTCATGGTTGCTATGCCACAGATGGCCTGCAACCACCAGTAGTCTCTCTGTGCAGAAACATAGTGTGAGATCAGTCTCCTTAAATGGTGCTTTTATCTCATGTCACTTTATTAACTGCAGGCTTCAGAACGTGCTACTATTGTTTGGTCTAGACACTGTCAAAGTGTACAACCACCCATATTGACTGAAGTAGGAGGTTTCTGTCTAAGAATTAAAAAGTTCAGTTTGGGGTATTCATATGTGTGTCCTTTCATCTGCTTCTTGCCATTGTTTACAATTTAATAATTTTTTTTTCTCTACAACAGTATCATATTTTAGCATGTCCCAGTGTAAATGCAATGTTGGTAGATGACTTGTCCTTCTTGGAATGCCTGTAAGGGTACACTAAACAATGTTATGTTCTTACTAATGGCATTTTCCTAAAGGAAGACTGTTAAAATGCTGGAGTAAGTAATATTTATCTTTCATGCAATTGGAAAACTATTTGAATTTTGGCCCAAATGTGTTTTTATAATGAACACTCTACTTGAGAGTGAACAAATACTGTAACAATGACATTTACAGCAGCAAGAAGAACCATCAATAACAAAGTAATTAAGAAGTTCGGTACTTTTGACCTCACATTCAATCTCTTTTCAATTCCTGATTCTCCAAGGCATCAAAATGCCATCCCAAATAGTCTTTTTCCTCCTAAATATTTCAAGAAATTTCACCTACAAATAAAACTCTAGGACAGAATTCGCTTTGTCAAACATCATCTACCTAAGAGCTTCGAAACCCGCCTGAGCCGATGACCTTGGTTCTCCCTGTAGATGATCTACCTGCAGAGATGCATATGCAAAACGCCACCCCAAACACTCCAGTCATCACATTCTAAGAAAAGTAACCACCTTTCTGCATCGACTAAAGATGGTACTAAATAAAATAACTGTGATGAGTGAGGACAAATTCCTATATCACTATATCACACTTAAACTCATGCATGTTTTGATTATATAGGTGAAAAACATCCCAAAACATTTTTAGGTATTGAAAACATTTCCTAAAAGCATTTGCTATAAATCACATACCTTTACAGCAAAGAATGGACCTTATTTTACTATGTCACAACCTAAAGTAATCTTTCTAAAATGTTAAGCAATTTAAGTTTGCAATGAAGAGACCGCTGTTACTTTAACGTGTAACTTAATGTGACTCTGACTTAGGAAAATCTTAAACCATGGAGAGATAGTAACAGGCAACATTATCAAGACTGAGAAGTTTTATTATTAGTGTGAAGAACTGGAAGAAAAGCATAACAGCTCACAAACAGGAAATAAAGAAACTCCAGGTGCCTTGTCAACAGGTCTGTCTTTCCTGTAAACGTGAGCAATATTCAAGACTGCACAGGAATTAAAATCAAGTTCAGCAAAAGAGCAACATGACACTGCTCTGCATTAAACTATTCACTTTTGACTAGGACTATGAATAATTAAGGAGTTGATTTTTCTTGACCTGGATTATTTAACAGAAAAATGCTAAAAATGGACCATTCATATCCTCCCATCTTATCAGCCCAGAGGCTGTGACATGGCAAGATCATAGAGAGGTAGAAAACATAATAAACTAGAACTGTGTTATATTGAAATTATAAGGTGGTCAAGCTATTTCAGGGTAACATTGGAAGCTTTGGCTATTTTGCATCCATTGATCCTAACAGCCTTTGATTATCTCAAACACTACCTGAACCCAAATGTCATTGAAGGTCTAAGTACCTGGCTATGACTTGGCAATAGGCAACACCACTTTCAAAACTAATTGGTCTTTCCAACTACAAAACAAGTCTCAAAACAAGAGTAAAAAAGAAACCTGAGGCAGAACTGAGAGAATATTCTCAATGGCAGAGAATACTTCTCATTGTTACCTTCAAACTGAAGTATAATTTTCAGCCGTTCTTTATAGAGTAGCTTAAAACTATGAAGGGCAGCTATATTTAAAGCACTGATATTAGTGATTTTAGAGGATCATTATATCAAAGCAGGTCAGATCTAAAAATGTCAGCCAAATGCTCATCATCGCCATATCAACAAAACAACTTTATGAATGCAGCCAGGAGGTTAAAAGATGTATGTATAAGATATAAGCATGTTTTGTTTATTTTCTTATGTTAAAAGAAAAAAAAAGATTGGTTTCCTCGTGAAAAATTTAGACAACTCATTTAGTAATCAAGATTTAAAATATCTAATGTATAGATTTAAATTAAGAAAATAAAATTCACCATGGCAAGTACATTGTGCTCTGCCATTTTCAAAGGGCTTAGTAGCTTAGGAGCTACAAATATACCTTTTAAGCAAAAATTATTCAATTTTATTCAATTAATAAAATTTTTTGAAAACCTCTCAAAAGTTGCATGGCCATATTCCCAAACTAGAGAATTTACCTTACTCTGTTTATATTAGAAATTTATTCTGAGGGGGAAAAATATTTATTGTAAATAAAACTAATCTCACTTGCAACCAGAACTATCTCACCATTTAAGAGTTCTGAATTCTGGTGAATTTCTTTCACATACTTTAATTCAGTCAAGAATACTTTATATCATGTGGTTTATTAAATGGATTTTATAATTGATAAATGCTGGAAGCCAGTTATGGATGTCACTCTTGTGTTTATAGTGCCCAGAAGAGATTTAATCATTTCCTATCATTTCCATATAATACTTACTCAATTTTATAACATGAACGTGAACTTGTTAGACAGTCAGTTCTAAGAAATTAATGCATTTTCAACTGACTAACGTCATTTGGCCTCCAGCCTTGATCCTTACAGATGTAAAAATTTCATATTATATTTTGCTATTTGAATAAGAAATTTTTTGGCAGTTAAGGAATGCCAAGTCACACTTTTACGTCAAGTAGGACCTTATACGGGTTCTAGCAGTGTAGCATCTTCTCCTGTCTGCCTCTTAATTTTAGCATGGGTATAGAGAGGGAAAATGGGGAAATCTGGCTTCAGAAAACTGGTCTGAAGCATGTATATCTCAACAAATTCATGCACAGCACATAGAGACAGGTGGTTTTTTTAAAATAATTTTCTTAATGTTCATGTTTTCTTTTTGGCACTGTTGGCAATTTTAACAGCTTGTAGTTTTATGAGCTGAAAACCTTACTTCTCTCCCTAGATAGATAAATTACTTTAGATTTCTACTATTGCCAACCATTGCTTCATTGAAACTTCAGAGTTTCAAAAGAAATCTGTACACTTATAACTAATACTGTCTCTAGAAATGTCCCAATGACTTTGGAAAGATGTGAGTAAGAGCTGAATGAGAGGAAACAACCCCCAAACTTATCTTTATATTATATGCATAATTTTGAGTAATTTTTCAAAAATATACATGAATACCTACAGTTTAGCACAGACGAAACAGTATTTCTCTATACCCTGAACATTCTACACATTACAGAAATTGCTCTTCTGAGAGTCAGAATTTCTTTATTTTTTGTAACTATTAGTTTTAAAGTCTACACATATATTCTGAATTGCTTATGCTTCTGGTTTCTGCTTTTCACATGCTGGTGTTTTTGAAGGAAAAAAAAATGGACTTTTTATTTTCACCAATATATCAAGGTCTGTCTTGAATTTTAGGTTACATTTCTGAAGCATTTTCTCTTCACCCAAGACCTGTGATATCACTTTTAAAGAAGGAAGGAGAAAAAAGGAAAGGATACAACAGGATTTAAAGCTGCTCTTTTTCTGAATCGTTATTTCAACAAAGATCAGTAGCGCTGGGAGTTTTTTTAACCGTTATACTAGTGTTTCAAGGCTGCAGGGGGCACTGGTGCATTGTTTATCTACAGTACTGCAGTGCAAGAGTCAGGATATGATTAAACAGTCCTGCAGGTTACAGATTCAGAAAAAACCATATAAACTATTTATAATCAATATCCGTTTTCAGAAATTAGGTAAAATATTTACATGAATTTTGGAGGGAAATTTATGTTTCTTTTACTGGTTAATGTATTTGCCTTTCTGCGGCAATCAAATGGTTGTAGGGATAAGACTGTTTTTTAAACTTTTTAACCAAGGTCCTTTGAAGGATGATATATCTTTCTAGTCTTGCATTACTTAATATTACAACCTTAAACAAACAATCCTTATCCTCCACAGAAAATAAAATTCTGCTTAGCAGCTCTCCAGAGAAGCCCATTTATTCACTGTAGATAATAACTTCCTCATATATTAATCAGCCAGTACATATACTACCTAATTCACCAAGTCATTTAAGTAAGAATGTATTACAATAAGAAATGTCTATTTTTAAAGAAATAATTATATATTATTTCAGTTTATTTAATATTTTACATTCTAGGACCTAGGAGTGATGACATCTTGATCCAGAGATTTCCTGATAATAAGAATGTAAGACAATTTATGAGTCAGCAACAGACAGCAGACATGCAACCATGTCTGCATCATGTGGTTTACATTCAGTACTGCTTATTTATTCTTTAGCTCCTTTCTGCACATAATTGCTTCCCTTCTTTTAAAATGCAGGTTACATCAAAGTTCCATCTCTTCTTTCATCTTAGGTCTTAGTATTTCCTGCATTTACAGTTCTACTAAATTATAGCTGCTTAGAGAACCCTTTCTAGGAAGACCTGAAGTGCGATTTTAACACAGCAACACATGAAGAATCCACCATTTCAATTGGTAGTTTGTACCAATTATAATCTTCATTTATAGTACAGCTATTTTAGGGGGTTATTACCAAGTCTGGTTATAGCTTTCAGCCATTGGTTCTAACATGCTGGTCTCTGCCGAGCTAAAGAAACCTGTTCTGTATCCTGTGCTTCTTCTCATTAAACATATGTGCTACCTTTGTTACACTATAATCCCCACAGTCATACTTTAGCAAAAAACCCTGAGATACTGAATTACTAAAGCATCTTTCTGCATACCTTTTTATAAAAAATCTCACCAATTTCTTTGAGAGTTTTTGAATTATACCTTTCATCTTTTATGCTTTTTAGGTTCTGCTGCATTGCACACCAGTACACAATGAAATACAGTACAACCAATATCACAATCGATAGTGTACACAGAAACGAAATTGTCTTCCTCCTGTCTTGTTCAGAAACAGAGAAACCACATTTATCATTTTGCTCCAGAAGCTTACATTGAGTTACTTGTCTGATTAACTAAAAGTGACTCTTCAGGACTTTGCTCTCTCTTTGCAGTTTGGCCTATTTAGAGTAATTAAAATATGAAGATTTGTACAAAGTTAATTTCAAAAAAGTTACTAATATTTCCTTTTTTCAGGCTTTCAACTAAATCTGCAATGTTTGAGCAATTTTAGATGAGTTTTATTTTAATTTAAATATCTTTTATTAAGTTAATTGCATATTAAGATATAAAATTTTGATTTATAAGTTCACAATACATAACATTGTAAAGAACATATTTTTGATCTCAAGAATATAAGGGACATCTTAAAAAAAACCCCTGTTTTTAAAACTTTGATTCCTGATGATTTTTAGATTTGAGAAAAGTCATTGTTATTAAAAGTGCTCTGCCAAAGAGAAGCTCAAACAGTCTTTTTAATTGTAGAAAATATACAAAATATTTTTAAAAAGTGGAATATTACTTGTCATGGATTTTATTTTCTATAAAATCACACAAGGTTTTGTGATGTTAATTTTTTCACTTTTAGCTTTGTTAAATGAGATTTCTACAAACCCACAAATATTTTATTAGTCATGAGGTCTGTGATCTATTCACTGACACAGTGAAGGACAGAGAATAGATACCAGAAGAAAGCTGCCAGACAGAATAAAACTGAACTTCCAAACTTTTCTTTTGACATTCAGGCTGTTAGCAGTTGAAGGCAACTCTGAAGATTTCTTATTACTTCTGTATCAAATTCAAAAGTCAAAGAGAAAGTATTATATCAATTCAAGCTTCCAGCAGGGAAATTATTTCTTTCAGTGTGACTTTCATTCTTACTTATTCTGCCTAATACGCCTCTCTTCACAATGCAGTCTGGTATAATAACAGGAGCAACTACAGCTCCATTACGAGTCACTTTTTGCACATAATTCGGAAGTCATGGAAATCTGCTCCAAAGTTTAATTATTTCTGAGTATATAACAAAACACTTCTCTATTACTAGATTTCTGTAATTGGAATGACAGCCAATGCTAGCACTAAGGTTGAGGGTGACTGTAGTTCAATAGAGAAAGCATGCAAGATAATTTCTTTTATCATTTGTTTGTTTTTAGACAATTCCTCCTCTTATATATTTAGTTTTTCTGAACCACTGCTCATAATAAATATGACTAGATATATAGGGAAATGATCTTAAAGCAAAATTTTGTCAAACCATACATGCACCCATCTTTAAAACCAAGTTTTAGACGGACAGAATAAAATTGAGATTATTTTTTCTATTCTAAGAAAGTAGAAGAGGATTTTATTATTCACATACCTGTCTTGCTATTATTTCAGGAAGCTACTGAACCATAGCACTTGATGTTTTGTGTCACTAAGATAATTTTTCTTAAGAATTAAGGTATGGTTTCCAAAGAGTATTTCAATGGCTGACACATGATACTATTAATGCAGTGAAAAACATATGTAGTAAAGTTTTAAGAACTTTGAAAAGTGCCTTTAAATATGGCTTTTATTTCGTGAATCTGCTCCACTTTTACAGGAAAGTTAGTATATTCTCAACCATTTTTTCTTTTCGTTCTAGGAAATAACTTCTATTTTCATATTCATAATATTGTTTTGTTTTTAGGAGAAGTTGTGCTGAAATCTAAAATGAAAAACTTATATTAGTTAATGAAACAAATGAGTCTTTACCATAAATCTTTAAAATGTATTTTCTTGTCCTTTTTTATGCTTTTACATTTCAAAAGCTAATCATGTTCTTGCTTGGATGACAGAATTTCCAGGGAAGTGTAAATATTCAAAGCAATTTGGCAAAAGGAAATGAACACTCTTGGTAACCTAGATCAACCTAAATGTTGTAGCAACATGTAGTGTTCCTGGAACTGTGATCTTTGATGTAAAACATTCTCATTTGCTATAGCTAAAAATATACAGCTGAAATCTTACATCTTTCCAACTATTAAAGAACCATATAATTGGGAGGTAAGAAAGGCTGAAAGATTACAATAAGGCTTTTAATCTGTCTCAGCAGCCTTTTAGTTCTGATCAGTCATGACAGTGAGGAAGCTCCAAGCATGGAGAATTCACTGTGTTGTTCTTTGGACTGTAATGCCTCCCAGAATTTCCCCATGCTGTTTCACTGAGCTCAGTCACATCCTCAACTCTCTTTTCTCCTATGTAAGAACTTGTGATGACCTACTGAACAGGCATTTGACAGGCAACCTCTCTCATTTCCATGCTTTAGGAATGTGCTGCAGGTGGATACAGTGACTTTAATCATATTTGTTTGTGGGGCTTTGAATCTGTCACTCAGTGTAAAGGGGCCATAGCAGATAAGACTCTTTAACACATATTTGTCCTTCCTAAAGTAGTTAGAATCAGCGTCATAGAAGGATTTGGGTTGTGAGGGATCTTAAAGATCAGCTAGTTCCAACCCTCCACTGACATTGGTAGGACCACCTTCCACTACACCAGGTAGCACAAAGCTCCATTAAAGCTGGCCTTGAAAAATTCCAGAGATGGGGCATCCACAGCTTCTCTGGGCAACATGTTCCTGTGCCTCACCACCCTCACAGTAAAGAATTTTTTCCTAACACCGTTCCTGTGCCTCACCACCCTCACAGTAAAGAATTTTTTCCTAACACCTAATCTAAATGTATCTTCCTTCAGTTTAAAGCCATTCCCTCTTTCCTTATCACTACATGCCCTCATAAAAAGTCTTTCTCCAGCCTTCTTGGAAGCACCCTTCAGGTACTGGAAGGCCCTATAAGGTCTTCCCAGAGCCTTCCATTCTCCAGGCTGAACAGCCCAAACTCTCAACCTGCCTTCACAGGAGAGGTGCTCCAGCCCTCTGATCAACTCACTGGCCTCCTCTGCACTTGTTCCAATGGGTCCATGCCTTTCTTGTCTTGGGGACCTGAGACCTGGATGTAGCACTGTGAACAAACTCAGTTCCATGATATGAGTGTTCTGCTAAAAGTGCACCCCTGTGGTCCCTCCAAGCCTCACCCATCCAGGGATTCTGTGGCTCTGTGATTCTGTGATGCATGAAGGGATCAGTCTATATGCAATGGTTAAGCATTTGGGGAGATAGAAGCTTTATATACTCCATTAGTAAATTTAGTAGTCTAGAGTAAGAATCACCAGTAACTGGAGACATTGAATATTATATAAATGGACAAAAATGAATCTAAAGTGCAAAAGCACTCCAGCAGTGGAGCCTTGTCTTTAGTACATGAAATCAATACCTTATAACATAATGAAGTACACATGAACAGTAGTAGAAAGATAATTTCATTAAAAAAAGTATGAGTCTTATTAACAAAAATATTTCAGTTTTGCACAACTGTGTCAGAGTGTTTTCCAAAACTGAGATATTATTTATTTTCAGTAACACACTGTCTCAGACTTGGGCATTGTATGCATACATCAACATATGTACTTGCAAATGCCTCCTTGATAAAAACAAAAGGAAAAAATGCATGGTATCCTTTAAGACTTGTCTTATTAGCTTCCATGCAAGTACCTGGCAATTCCAGCAGAAATCACAATCTCATCACAATTGTTCGTTACAGACACACTAACAGATAGTGACTGCCACCGAATTCTGCTGACAGAATTAAGAAACAATCCTCTTTTGGTGTAACGCATATGCCTAAAGTTACAGAAGGATAAGTAAGGTCAAGATAAACATCACCAAATACTATTTTTAATCTAGAAACAGAGAGTTACCCAGAAGAAGATTAATAACAGTTTTTGGGTATGCTGATGAGAGACAATCTTTTCCAGAAACAAGCAGAGGAATGTAATGTTTACAAACATACATTATCTCACCTGCATATATTTGACATATGGATTTATCTAATATCCATCAGAAACAATTTTCACAGAATACTTCAAAAGATTAAGATAAAGGGCTTGTATAGCATTTTACAGTGATTTTGAGGACTTACAACAGTAGGAAAGATTGCATCTGTCACTTATTTTTTTTTTTTTTCTTTTTAAACACTGAAGTCTATCACTGAAAAGTCATTATCTGAACAGGAATGCCAGAAGAGGAACAAAAGGTAACAGAAAAATAGAATTCATGTACGCACAGAGAGAAGACAGGAAATTGCACAGGACAGCAAAACTCACAAAGGCAAAGAAAATAGTGCAAAGAAATGTAAAAGATGAGGAAAATCAAGAAGAGCAAATCAAGTAAAGGGGATGAAAGCATATAAAAGCAACCCAGGCACTGGAAAAGCAGTAAGGGGCAATTACAAACACAGAGAAAAGGTTATCATCCGGCAAAAGCCACGGATGAGAAAGAAAAAAAGTAACAAAATAAATGCATTAAGAAGACCAAATTCTTGTTATCACTGTCTATGTGTGAATTGCACAGAAATGTTATTAACATAATACCAAGCATCATGTATGTGGTGAATACAAATGAATGGTATTTCTGAAGTTTTATCCTCAGTTCTGTATTTCAGAAACATTTAGTCCAATCTCCATGTTAACCAGAGAAAACTCATAAAACCTTTTGAATAAATAAAACTAAGTAGTGTCAATATTCTTCATTTAATAATTTTCTTCTACAATGTTGATGGGCACTGTATATTTTTTTTGTTGTTTTTTTTCTGTTTCAGAATTAAGCACATAACTTCAAACTGTTAAAGAGAAAATACAAACACAGCTAAGATAAGAATTGAGATGTTGGGAGGTAAGAATACAACTGATCGTCTGTTACATTTAACAGAAGCTCAATGCTTTTTGTAGGATCTTGCATTTATTCCTAAACTAAGATGTAAGTGGACAGAAGAGCTTAGGCTTGGAACTCTGTGATTTCCCTTTTGGTTTTGAGCCAGCTTGTATGTTTGATTGACTTTAACTTTTTCTGTTCAGGTGAATTCATATGAAGAATCTCATTAAGCCTACCTGAGTCTTGTATGGACTCTTAGGATGAACTCTAACATACAGTATGCACCAGCATAAAGACTTTGCTTTCTGGGTGAGGAATGGTAACTGTAAGACTTTCACAACCGGCTGAAAAGTAACTTTCAGCAGATTGAACTTTCCCCTTTTTAAAGTATGCAGTTCATTCCAAAGACAGAAGTCAAACACCTTGGTGTCAGATGCTCTGAGTTGTGATGTTTTATAATATTCTGAAAAACAGGAAGTTCCACAGTGGAAAAAATGATGAGAAATTGTTCAGGAGACTGACTTCACAAAGGTGTTTGGGTCTGCAGGGACGTTTGTGAAAATATCACAGAAAACTACAGAATGGAAAAGGGAGTTTTCACAGAGAGGAAGGGGATTTGGAGCTTGTTGGAAAGTGCATGAGTGAGGGGAAAGTGGAACTGAGGGCTTACTGAAAACACATAGAACTCTCCAAAATGTATTGCATAGCTCCTGAGAAAATTGCCATATATTAGGAAACCCATCAATCCTCTTGATGGAATGGAACTTGGGTAATACACTTTCAAGAGCCTCTTTCCAAAATGTAGATAGCAATCAGAGTCTTTGCTGAAATAAAGCACAGTTTCAGCCTGGAAAACACATATGAAGATAAATGAATAGGAAAGTAAAATCTTTAAAATATCTACTGAAAACCTGTCCAATGGGCCATAATGAAGAATTCAGCTTGTTAGCTCCTCTCTGAGAGTCCAATTCATTCTAGTACATTTGCATCCATCAGTAAGACTTCTCTTAGGAAAATAGTAAGCAGTATTTTTATGTTTCTTAGCTAGGACTTTTTTTTTTTAATGAAAAAAATCAGGGCTTGGAGAGGTACAGGTATATATGTATATGTATATATTTTATATATGTGTGTGTGTGTTTGGAGCCTTTGAATTTAGTACATGCAGTAAACTGGTATAGTAAACTCTTATGGCAATATATAGCAGTCATAGCCCCCAGACACTAAAACAGAGAGGAACTGCAGTAAACACCAGCTTTTAATACTGGGACTCAAAGCTACATTTATATCTGTCATCTGAACTCTATCTGGAAGTGATAGTCATTTATCCTGCAAATCTATTCCAGTAACATTTTCTGAAACACTTAAGGAAGCTTTAGATTGCATTAACACATTGCAAGTATCTTACTTGCTTCAGAGGAAAGAAAAAATAAAAGATTTCATTTCTTAAAAAATGTCATCAGAGATCCGTTATTTCCAATTGTCCTTCTACTACTACTATTGGTCATTATATAATCTCTTTCAAAATTGCCTATATATTCATAACTCTGAGATAGCTGAAACAAAATCTTAAAGTCCACTTTGACAAGATTTACTTAACTTTATAGTCTAGCATAATTCTAGAAAGATACCTATTGGAGGCTGACCTTTACTAATTGATACATTTCCACTATAACCTTTCTGGAAAGCCAAAGCTGCAGAGCTCAGAGTACTTTTGTGGCTGTGAATCTGCTCTCAGACAGTCAAGCGAACTCATTCTCCTGCTCATACCATTATTCTGCCGTTTCCTGTTTCACCTTGGTTGCATCTTATGGCAGGGAGTTCTGGTGAGCCTTCAGTGCAATACATCCCTCCTACCTGTCCTCTGTCCTTGTGGTATCATGTTGTAATGTATACATGAACTCCAGGCTTGAACAATGATGCGTGTGAATAGCAGAAGGATCTGGGCCAGATTAACTGAGTTAAAGCCTCATGTCTGAAACCTCAGTGATTATGAGCATGCACAGAAATTCTGCATTTTTCAGAATGATGAGTATTATTGAAAGCTTTTGATCTTTGATCTTAGCCAATTGCCTGGTGCTGCCTATATCAACCATCTTCTTGAATTTAAGTAAAATTTAGCACCTGCTTCTAAAAGTGCATGAAAGGTAATTTCCATGTTGCCCCATCTCCAATTTAATTCTACCAAGTTAAAACAATTCTCCCTCCTTTGTAGTGTATGGTATTTGCATTAAAAAAAAAAGAATTCTAAAGGAAAAAATAGCATTCTTGCCTTAATATATTTAGAGCATTTTAGACAGTAGATAGTCAGATATGTATGCCATTGAAATTAATGTTATGGTGTAATTTTTTACATTTCTTATATCTGAACATTTTTTAAACAGTAATGTAAATCTCTGAGATAAGGAACATGCAGTATATAATATCCTATGAAAGGTACTGACTTGTCCTGAAGTAGTGATGTCAACAGTTTTGAAAGGGTTAATGAACTATCTCTAAAATATGTTTTTGAAAGCTCTCTATATTCCTTGCACATATTAATCATCCTTTTGGTATTTTAAAATTCAAATAGATCCAGTTAAAAAGATGGCAGAAAACATTTGAGTAAATTTCAAACCTATTAAAAAATCATAAGCTTAAAATTTACTCACAAACCCACACATTTTAAGAAGTGTCAGCATGTACACAATAATGAAGTAATCCATGCTGCTGGGCCACCAAGAAGCACAAAACCCAGCAGGGTAAATGAACACCACTAGAGTATGTTAAATATGCAAAAGCAGGGCATTCAAAGTCTACAAAAAGGTGATGATAAGTAGAAGGTCAGTTAAAGAAAAACTACCACAGTAAGAACAGAAATAATTAGTGCCACTGAGTGACAAATACAGGGATTTTCTTGCAGGAAGAAATTGGATTGCTTTGTCTGCCACACTGTAGAGTTCTCTGCTAATATTAGGCAGCTCCAACTGTACCAATATTGCAGCTCCAGAACCATATGAATTCTGAAAATACAATATAAGTACACCAGGTTTTCTAGTATTCACTACCTACTCATATTTGCAAAGAATGTAATGCATTATCGCCCTGTTTAAACAACTTTCTTCAATCACTTTCTCCTTCCTTCTCAAAACAAATCTATCTTCCCCAGAAGCCTGTCTTGCAAAAAGACAATGAGAGCTGAGCTTCCTAAGTGCTTTTGGGGAAGCAGATTATATGTAAAGACTGATGATGTCAGCATGAATGTGGGTTATACCTAAAGTGAAAAGCAAACAATGATGTTAGCTGCCATGTGTGAGCAAATATGAAATTCATGTGTCACAGGGCAGGAATGTGTAAGAAGAATGTTTGCCGAGCTTCCCCGCAGTCCATTCCTATGGATTTCCCTTCCCACCAAGGAGAATTCAGAATAATTTCAATTATCTGTTGAATTTGTCTGAATTTCAACAGACTAATTACAACAATTTCCATTGTTTAAATTCAGCTTTTCACAGACAGGAATAACTGTGATTTGGAACAGGATAGTGCCAGGTCTCTGTAGACTGCATGGGGCTTGACACTGTTAGGCTCATGTGCAGCATTCTGAAGAAGCAGGGAGGTAAAAGGAATATGTTGTTCAGCCTAGAAGGTTGAGAAGGCCCAACATCCTTCCAACATCCTTTTACAAGACTATATCCACAGTTCATCTATACAAGCAATCATGTCATTTTACCTAATCAGTAACATGCACAATAAATATTTGCAAGAAACAGTCCTTGACTCTAATCACTGTGTTCTGATTCAAATAAAGCAACCTTTAATGTCTACATTATACCATATAAGCCATGTTTGGATGCTAATTAACTATGAAGTGAAGTATCAGGATCAATACAAAATGCAATAAATCTTGTTATATAATTCTATAGATTATAATATAACAGATAATATATCATTCTATACTAAAAAAAATTTAAAAGGAACAAAGTCAATTTTTGTGCAAACCTTCTCTTTCCTGTCTATATCCCTCTCTATGTTACATACACAGACTGAATGAAGCTGTTCTGACCGGTCTTTTCTTTCTTGAAGGCTTAAAGGAATTGTTCTTAAAGGAATGGTTACATAAACAGTTCAATAGGAAAAAAATAAAAAAGAATGGTGTCAAAAAGCCCAAGGATGCACGCATTTATCTCAGCACAAGTATTATTATGGAGAATGAAAGAAAGTACAAAAGATGGTAACAGCCTTGATTTTTGAGTTATCCTGCTTTTACCTAGAAGTTAAAAAACCAGAATTACATCTTGCCTAGGATTTGGGACATCAAAGCTCTAATGTATATGCAAAATAAAGAACAATTTTCTAATCTAGTAACCAGAGGAGAGACCTGGGATGGTTTATGATTATTTTCCCCCATGATTACCTTATTTCTATTGTATAAACAGCTCTTGAAGTCAAGATTTTTTCATCTGAGTTAATACCTGAATGAAAGATATGATGTCGCTTCCTTGCTTGCTTTCAACCTTACGAATTTCTGTTCTGCACAGAGGCATAGTTTCGCAGACAAGAGTATGTGTCCTCATTTTGAAAGACACAATAGTTCTGACTAGGAAAAACTGAAACTCTGTGCGGAAAGACAAGAGTGGAGACATCACTTCTTTCTTATCTCAGGTTTATCAAAGGAGGCCAAGGTTTTCTATTTTGTGCAGGATTTAGACCCACAACTATTTGTTAAATGCTCTTAGAGAACATGTTTGAAACAAAATGTTTTCAGGAGCTTATAGGGAGCAAAGATGTATTTCTTCATCAAGTTTGGACAAGGAGATGACACTGAACTGCTGTTCTAAATAAAGATGGTGGCAGGTCTGTGCAGGGGTAACAAACTGAACTTTGTGTTCAGAGTAAGTTTTACTGGCAAAAGTTTAGATGCCTAGGATTTGGGGCAGGTAGTTCATTAGATAATGGGTTTACACCCCTTTCATAACTTAGAGTGGGATGTGTGTAGGTTCATTAAGGGGCTTGTGGCGGAGGTGAGGTGAGAGTTCAGATCTCGTGGATCTTTAATTAATGATCTAGTAGGTTACCACTAGTTTTCTAAGATACTGTTTAAGTAAGTACATGAACGTTAATTAAATTACTCTGTAAATTTTAGGGAAAAAAGCCATATGTAAAAAGCCATATATAATGTTCTCTGGGAATCTAGGTCATGTATGTCCTATGATTGAAATGATACTCTGTTCCGAAAGACTTCATTATCTAAAAATGCAATTCACCTCTGTTTTCTTTTGCTTTGCACTTTTCCATGTTCAAACCTATTGTATTCCAGAATAGAATCCTAAGATACTCCATTGGCCCTGTACAGCCTTTTATTTCAATCAATGCATGACCAACAGCAATGTGAATATGCAAAACTGAAATCAAGAGGTGTTTTCAAATATATTCAGAAACAATGCTTTCCAGCATTTTTCATAACCTCTTGTATAGCAAATGCAGCACCAAGGCATCCATGTTTGTAACAGGATTACTGGAAGTCCCAAAATCAGGAGTAAAACACAACCAGCACATCTCCCCACTTCCCATTCCTGTATTTTTTTACAGATCATCTTTCTTAGTACACTATGTTTCAGCATTCAGGGAGTGACAACTCACTCTAAATAAGCTGTCAAGCTTAATTGAACTACTCTGCAAAAAACCAATCTTCCATAAAGAAAATGCTTCAAAAGCATAGAAGAAAGGACGATATCTGTCTCTCTAGGGCTTTTTTTGTCTTTTTTTTTTTCTGTAACCATTGTTGAAATTATCTAAAATGGTCACCCCATTTAAGGAAGAAAGCAAAACCAGCACAAACAATTTCTTCCAATTGGAAAAGGCACAGAGGGCAGTTTACCTGCAATTGTCAACATTACTTCTTCCCACAGCGTTAGACAAGCTGAAAGGTCCCACATTATTGATTTCTATGACTTTTATGCAGCCAGTGAAATTGTAGACAGGTCGTAAAATCTGCAAAGGAAAAAATGCACACAGTTCCGCTTGTTGCCATTGTGATCAATTCTAAAAAATAATTAAGTTTCTATAAAAATATTTGTAGCTTAATTTAACCCACTCCTGAAAAACCCTCTTGGTGTCCATTTTTTCTCTAATGAAATTCTACTGAAAAAGTTGAATATGAAAAGAAATTACAGCAAGATAAGCAATACTGACTTAAAAACAAACTTAACAAATAAAAACAGAGTTTGGGACATGCAGACAGCACAACGGGTATGGTGAAACACCAATAAAAAGTGGATTTCTCTAACTTTAATCAGGTATTTATTTTTTTACGGGGGAACACAGGACATGAGGAATGGTAAACAGGGAAGTTTCAAAATTTGTAAGTTTACTACTTCCCTGCTCAAAAGATTTCTAGTACCATTAATCATGTTTCAAAGATGCCTAAGGACCTACTAAAAATGGGAATCACTGCAGGGGCACTGAAAACACAGAGAACAAGAAGTTATTATGCACTGCCGAGGACCCATTTCTAACACTGAACATGAAGTCAGGTTTAGATACTTGCAGAAAGAAAAATAAAAATATCTTGAGGAACAATTTGCTGAAAGCATAATGGCAAGAATTAAATGCTTTTTAAAACCCAACAGGAGCATTAATACTGCCAGAAAAGCTTTAGGGCTAGGCTAATAGACTATCTAAATATAAAGGAAATGTTCAAAGAGACAAGGCTCTAGCAGGAAATGTAAATGACTCAGCAAATCAAAATTTAATGAAGAGTAGTTCTGGGAGGTTCCCATGACAGAACCCCTTTTTAGTTGGGGTATATCAGAGATCTGTCTCAAATTTAATTATTACTGGAAAATGTTTTTTAAAAAAACCTAGAAAGTGAACAGTGGCAAAAAAAGAGAGATCAAATAGTTTTTGCCTGGGATTCCTATGGGAAATTACTGTGGTCATCACTTAAAATGGCATCCAAACCATGTGAAGGCTAGATATGGATTTTTTTTTTTTTGGGGGGGGAAGGGAGGGGTGGGGAAGAGGCTGCTTTTTGCTTTTATGGCTTTGAAAACGGGGACAAGACTAGGGCATGCAAGGACACCTCAAACTACAGATCAGTATGTTTCAATTCCATTCAATGCAAACCATTAGGAATTACACTGAAGAACAGAATTAACAGATATGTAAATGAACATAATGTACAGGGGAATAGTTGAGATGGTTTCTGAAAAGGGAAATTGTAACTCACAGGAGGAACCCTGACTATGTGAAAAAGGATGCCTTGGCATGTAGCCTTTGATTTCCAAAGGATTTTAACAAGTTTCTGTGCTAAAAGATTCTAAAGTAAATCAGTCACCCTGGGATAACAAGGAAGGCCGTCAATAAATTAAGAGAATGGTAAAAAAAAGAAGCAGAAAAATTGTGACTAAATGGTGAGGTTTTTCAATACGGAGAGCCTCTAGAAATTCTCCCTGCAAACCTGTATTAGAGTCTGTGGTGTTCAACATATTCAAGTGGCTCAATGTTTCCTGCATTACTCAGGATAGCAAAACCAAAATCCTGACAATGGGATTTCACAATATGCAAACAAGTCACAATATGCAAACAAGTCACAATATGCAAACAAGTCACAATATGCAAAATTACACGGTATGTAAGGATGATGATACATTATGAGAGTTTCTGAAGAGAGTGACTGTATAGACCAGGAATCTTCAGTCAGGAAAACTCACTGTCAATGAGAGTTAGAACAGTAGTGTGCAGGTGAATAAAGAGTTTTCACAGTTTCTCACAATACAGGATCAAAAGGACATGAAATGACATAAATCAGTGTGAAGATCAAAGCAAGGTAAAGGGTTTGCTTTTTGTACAACTCAAAATTAAGTTTTGGAAGTCTGCCACAAGATGATGTGGAACTCTGCCATAAGATGTCGTGGATGGTACAAGTCTAAATGGAGTCAAAAATCAATCGTATTAATGGGAAAGAAGATCTGTCTCCCTCCCAGCAGAGAGATAAGCTGCACAAGTACAGCACGGCTGAAGCAAGGAGAACTGGTTTTCTCTGCACTGCTCAACACTCTGGAACATAACACACCGTGCCATGCCATACACTATAAACAGAATGAACTGGCCTTCCAACTCATGGGAGGGCTCAAAGAAGTTCACTAACAGTGAACAGAAATTATAATTTCTGTTAAATAATAATAAACAGAATTTGTTTATTTCTTTAGCAGCAAAGGCTTACAGGAAGTTAAGACTTTAAAAGAGATAAATTATTAACTCTGCAACAATGTGGAAAGTTATGTAAACGTTTAAGGTGACATTTAAAGTCAGGAAAGTTCAAGTGCAGCACAGCGAAGATTGTTTCTCTGTGGAACAAATACCAAGGATTACAACGGAGCTTCCCGGAACTTAAAAAGAAACAAAAGCCTCATTCAAGAACTGGATGTGAACGCTCTTCTCCAAGTTAACACTGGATATTAAGAAAACATTATTTGATACATCAGAAGTGCTGGCAGAGGTTATCGATACGGATTGCAGACAATAGAACACTCTTCCTCCTCTGCCAGCCACTTTGGCATGGAAATAAGTGTGATGGACTGCCAAGTGTTACACTCAGCAGTCTGCTTTTGCTGCCATTACCATAAGAAATTATACCAGGTAATCTTTGAAAATGTGTTGCCCTGCTAAACTTCACATTTTAATTTTTATAGGAGATGCTTGCTAGTTTTTGTCCCCCATGCCTTTCATAAATAGTAAATAAAATAATTTTCAAATTAACACAGTGCAGGATCTGTTGCAAATTTAATATGAACATGGACAGGAATGGTTACAAGATTCTGACTTGCAGACTACATGTGATCCATAACATTGCCCCCCCTCAAAAATGAACAACTGAACAGTGTTTTAATATTGTCTGCATAAATCAGCTTGTTAGAACTCTGCTCCTTTTTTTCTCCCTGAGCCTCTTATGATTGTCCCAGTCATATCATGCATGTTTTTCAACAAAAGTCCTCATTCTTCAGATTGCAAAAATGAACAAACAAAAAAAACCAAAATAAATCAATAAAAGCAAAGGTCAGATACAATATGATTTTATGACAGCTACTGTGCCAATTCAAGTTCATTCAAGACTCTGGTAGAGGGAAAATTCACCATGTCAACCTATGATCCATTTTGCACACTGAAGAGCAAATTAGTCACTTGTTTTGGAAATCAACATTTATCTGCATATTTCCCCAAGCACTGTCACAGTGAATATTTTAACAACATGGTTTTCTTCCCCTCAATACTGACTGGCCTCCTAATAATTTCTCTTACATTGATATGTGCATATTTTGAAGGTAATGCATTCCTCTAAAGTAATATTATGATAATTACTTCTCTGCTTTTTAATTATAACAACATTATAAATATTTTTCTCAAACAATTACTTGCATTTGTTCTGTTCTGCTATCTATACAAAAAAAAATCTTAGAGATATATAGGAATAAGAGCTATTGATATATATAATATATAATTAATAAAATTAAGCAGCTTTTATTCTGCTATTTTTGAGAACAGATACTTTTTTGTGTTTAGCTGAATATTAAAATGTCAACTTCACATGTAGTTGAGTTCCCTTCCATTCACAAAAATACATTAATATGCTGACAAACTGTAACACTTAAATTGCCTGAAAATATCAAGGCCAGAGCAATACCAGAAATTTAGTTTAATAAAATTCCCCATTCAGAATCTATTCAGATATGTTTGACATATAGTAACCATGCCTTTTAAATGGCCTTTATACTTGACAGTATGAGTGCAGATACTTACCTTGTAGGAAAAGTTCGCACATATATGCCAAATCACTTATTAACATCCCTTACTGACTAGCCCAAATTAAGCTGCTGTTAGGTAGAATTAACATAGAATGACTTCCTAATGAAATGAACTTACATGCTGTCATCTCACTGCAGATTCATAAATAATATAATGAGGTTTTTTCTTATGATCTGAGCATTTAAAAAAATATGATTAACTGAAGAGAAAACAAAGCACAGCACGATCTTTCATCACTTGTCTCCACTCAAGATAAATTTTATATATCTCAAAAATTCTCACTATAGATATTACAGTGTACCAAAATACACTATTCAGTAGTCTTTCACATCTTTGTGATTCCTGAAATATGTCTGATTTTGGAGTCTGATTAGTAGAACTTTCTTCAATAGGACCCAAAACTTTTCAAATGCAATGCTTCAAACTTAAATAAAATAACTCAGGTGCACAGTTTTGAATACTCTAATAAAATTCTAACTTATGTTTACTAAAACCATGGTGAACAGTTTGGAAATTAATAACTCAAAAAAACTCCGCAACTTAGATAACAGGTTCTTTACTCCACTTTTGTTTTCTGCTAGTGATTAGAATAATATGAAATGGTCATAATGAACTCCGCAATTGAGCAATCCATAATCTCACCTCTGTATTCTCTTCAGATTGGCCATACAAATTTGGCTAACCATCTCAGTTTTAACCTGCTCGAAACCTATTGCAACTGAACTCTAATATCAAATCCACTAAAAAGGTAATCAGACACCCAAAAATAGTATTTAAGAAACCCCAAACAAAATGACACCTATATTCTATGGGTTGTGGTGGTGATGCTTTCCCCTAAAGAATTTGTTCTTTAAAAATGTCATTTTGCAACCCATTTTCCTGGCTCAGATACTGAATTACATACAGCACAAAATAGAACTATGCAGACTACCAAATAAGCAGGAAGGCAATCAGAATGTCCTTAATCCAATAGGACCTTATTGTGTTTCACTTACTGAGCACTGAAACTTGCTGTATACGGGATGCGTATTCTCTTCAAACCAAAAAGTTTTCAAGGCTTTGTTCAAAAACAACATTAATGACTCAGACATCACCTTGACAAAAAACTGTAACACTTTTGTTCTTGCTGATTTAAACTTTTAAAACATCAATTAATAAAAATTAAATCTTGTTCACTTTAACTGTGGTACTTCAAGCAAAATGGACAAAGCTACTCTGGTTCATTTGTATCGCTACTAACGAGAGAGAAATGCACCTTCCTTTGAGAAGTCCTGCTGAAGAAGACAGTGGTAGGGCAGTGTGTGTTTTTGATGTATCTATACTGTGCATTTCTCCACTTTCTAATATTTACTTTTTAATAAAACTTCCCAAGTTCAGTTCAAATTTTAATCCAAAACATTTTTATTTTTAGACAAGGGAGTATAAACCAAAGAGTTTAATGACATTTCAAAAAGAGTAGGAAAATGAAAAGTAGTATCAGCTCTGAAACAAAACTAACAAAAGAAAGCACTTAAAATATGGGAGAAGGAATATTGCTACAGCTTCTCTCCTAGTACTAGTATAGAAATCGGAAGGCAAAATGGGAATATATACTGGTAAAATTGCCTACATTCCGTCATATAAATAAATTGGGTGAAACACAAAGGAACTGAAATCTTCTCCATCCTGACTCATACTGGCCATGAAATGAAATACTGTATAAACCTACACATACCACTAACGTTTCATTCAATCATATTTTAACATAATAGATGATTTTACACTGAAGTTGTGATTCTGAGCCAAACATCCCCAAAAAATTTTAATTAATACTAACACAACTAAAAAGGGATTAAGAGGTAAGTTAAATTCAGATTTTTTTTCGTCTAACTACCTCCACTGAATTTTTTAAACAATTTATTTTTATTACCCTGAATCTGCTTTTATTGTATCTGCCCTGGGTATTGAATCCTACCACAAGACTCATGAAATAAGAAGGGTAAAGCATAATAAAATAGACAAAAGAGGGGCAGAAAATAAATCTTAAAACTGCCTTAGGGTGGTACAGGTTTACATTTCTGCTCTTCATTTCTCATTTGTTCTAGCCACTCAAATCAGGAGCTGCAAAACTTGCAACCCTGATAGTTTTCCTGCTCTGGGAAATCAGCAAGTCAATAGCTCTTCCAGTCTCCTGTGCTCTAGAGCAGGGAACTGAGACCAACCTCTCACATTGGATCTGAATTGGCAAATCATCTCCTGGATTGTTGTGCTTCCCAGTGGAAACCAGACTGGTCATCTGCCTGGTCTCAGACTCTGATGGAACCAGCTCACCATGTAACAGACATTCACATTCCTCTTGCATCATTTCCGCATCTAAATTGACTGGAAGCCTAAAACTTGAGCATAAGTTCTTCACTGTCAAATTTCCATGATTCTGACAGTTCTAGCTCAGAATGGTTCATTAAGCCGCAAAGGATTAATTAAAATAAGTAAGTCTGAAAGATTCAAAAGTACTGAGAAATTCCCTTACTATTTCTATGAAAGTTCATCATTGGCCAGTATCCTTATCTTTTAAATTTGCTCTTGGCTTGCAGTTAAGCAAGTGCAATGTTGCCTTTCAGAAGGGATATGAAGCCCCTGATGTGAGGAAGGACCTTCCTAAGCTGTATGGCTAGCAATGTCTGCCCTTTTTCTAAACAAGTTCAGTGTTTATGCTTATAACCATAATGCATGATCCATTTACTGTGTTTGTTGTTGCAATTCTTAGTAAGTTCCACTACTGTAATTTATCTTTTTCAATTCTTTCTGTTTAATGTGGTACAATACCTTGTCTCTGAGAAAGATGGGAAATATATTGGCCTGAGAGGACTAGAAAATGTAGACTGAGATTTGGAAAACAGACTTAGCTTCCTTATGTAATGCAGACTCTATCAGCTGTGGGAAATCAGCTCATCTCCCTGCACTCTGAAAAGTCAGAGTGACACTGAAGTTACACATATTGAACTCTGTGCTAACTCACTACAGTATTACAGCACTTAGGGAAAGGTGTTCGGAGGCCATCACCATGAACTAGTTTTCAGTCCAAGTCAATCAGATTCTGTAGTTCTGGTTCTTGTCCAATCAATAACCAATCTACAAACATATAACTTAAGGGATGTTTGTATCAAGTGTATGTTTTTATATGCTGATGGATTTGATGATTCTCATGGATCAGTTTCAAGTAAGGATATTCTATCATATCTGAAGTTTCAGTGTGAAACACTTCTTAGTGAATTATAGACGCTGAGTTACAAAAAAGGGAAGAGTTCTAACAAGTAGTTGTACCTCTGTCTGAACTAGAAGAGATAACACCTTATCTAAAACAAAGACCTCTGTGTATAAAAGGGTTTCCTAAGAACAAAAAAAATGCCTATAAAGGTGAAAATGTCTTGATAAAATAGGCTCTTCTTTAATGACTATGACCTGAGGTATATGGTATTCAGAATGGCATAACTGTGTCAGAATAAGAAAGCTAAGATTCTCAGCTGAAGAAGGGAGAGAGAAGGAAAATTTCTTCATAGATTTTCAGGATTTGTGCTTTTCTTGTAGCATGCCAGTACACCTTCTAGAAACATACACAACTGGTTTGTCTGGTTTTGTACATTTTAAATACATAACATTTTTTTCTAGCACAGTTTCTTAAGAGATGTTGCAAGGTAACACAGTATTCCTCACACATTAGGTAAGAAATATATCAGCTGGCACACTACGCCTTTCAGCAAATGCCCTCACTTCCCCAAAACCCTCCAGAGAACCCTAAGTTTAGCAATGAGGTATATATCAGGACCAGGTGAGAAGTAGTGGTTTACAGTGTCAGGAAAAAGGTAGCAAGGACAGCTGCCTGACACATAAAAAGGTTTTTAGGAGCACATGGATATTTCAAGGTTACCAGGATGTTAATCACATGTATTTATGCGATCAGAGGTGTGTCTACAGTAGACAGATCACATAAAAATGTTAACCGTGATGTGTCAAGAAAGTGATGAATCCATGGACTTCCAAAACACATTTCATTATTTTACTATAGTAAAACAATACAAATTATTGTGTTCTAAACCAAATAAACTCTACCAATGACTAAAAATTTAAAACCTTTGTTAATTTTTAATGGAACAACTGACGGGTTACTACTCTTGTCTGCTCTGTCTTTCAGTTAGGTGTTACTGCCCCTGTGACAAATGTAATAAAACAGGAAAGTGTATCCATTATTCACCATATTAACATAGATTGAGATTAATGGCAGTTTAATTTGGCACAAATGAGAAGAGGACATCTAACCTGGTTTTTCATCTCTTCTGAGGAAAAAAAGACCTTTAGCAAAGCAGTGAGGCAAGCAGTTGGATTTGGTTACCTAATTCCTTGGTATAGCTTGGATTTCCAGTTTGAGAGCCACAGTCTTGAGAGACTTATGACAACACGTGTTTCCCCAGAGCTTTGAACTATCTCTGCTCAGCCTATTCATTGCCAAAGGTTGATATTGGTTTATGTAGAGAATTTCCTTTTGCTCTAGCTCTAAATTTTATTTTTCCCCACCTTGACTTGTATACTATTCATATACACATATACAAAAGACACACCTAAACCTGAGATTCTCATGCTTGCCCTGAGTTTCATGCTCTTAGAATCCTTGCCTGAAGCATTTACAGATTTTATTTGGAATTGATAGTCCCTAGGAAAACCAGAGTAAACAAAAAGATCAGATTCCCACAAAACCACATTATGCACTAGATGATCTAGAGAAGAAATCAAACTATGTTCTAAAAACTGTAAGTTTGAAGTAAGTTTTTCAGGTTTTTTTAAAAAAAGAAAACACCTATTAAATTAATTAAACATGCATGGCAGATTCTAAACTGCTTTTTTAACTTGTTTCCAGCACTCAGGTGCTGGAACTGAGTTCCCTCCTTTCCCTCCCTAATTTTGCTTTAAGCCTCAATGTTCACCTGCTCTATTCTTCTCAAGATGAAATCTTACCTTTTTCAGTTTTACTATCAATATACCTCAGGCTGTTATGCAGGACAAACATCACAAGGTCAGCCACTTCCCAGAGGTTTATTTCTTTTCAAGCATATTCTTTCCTGTTGGAAACAAACTTTCCAAAAGTCAAAAAAATTTCAATGCTACTAAAAGCACTTTGAATGAGGTTAAAAAAAAAAAAAAATCTTCATGTAATATACATCCTACTAAAATAAAATAATTTCATTTTCTATTCAGTCTTCACAGAGATTACAAGTGTCATTAATAAGAGTAGGAAGATTTTGTACTCAGAGCACTCTGAACCCTCCCACTATTCTGCAGCCATTGAGACTTCTACTGCCACATCAAAGTACATTTGACTATGTGAAATAATTCAGGTTTCTTCCCCTACCTTTCTCTTAGAAACAGAAATATTAGATGAGGGTAAAGAACCATCCTCACCAGACACTGAACCCATATCCTATATCTCCAGTAGCAACTAATACAGAATGCTAGGAAAGAGAACAATAACAGACCAAACCATGGCTGAGGTTTGAAGGGCCCTCTGGAGGTCACCTCATCCAACCGCTCTACTGAAGCAGTGCCACCTAGAGCCAATTGCTCAGGACTATCTCCAGACAGCTTTTGAATATCTCCATGAATGGGGAACTCCCGTACCAATCAGAGCAACTTGTGCCAGTGCTCAGACACCCTCACAGTGGAAAAGTTCTGATATTCAGATGACACCTCCTGTGTTTCATCTTCTGCCCCTTGCCCCTGGTTCTGTCACTTGGCACAACTGAAAAGAACCTGGCTCTGCCCTTTTTGCATCCTTTCTTCAGATATTTTTACATGGTGAGTTTTCCCCTGTAAAACCGCACGCTGCCCCTCACTGAAAGCCCTATTTTGTCCCACACCGGGGCTGTGGCGTTTACTTCAGGCGGCTCGCAAACCCTCTCACGCCGGAGGGACCGGCTCCTCACCCGAAGGGGCTTTCCAGGGCGGATGTTCTGAGGCGCAGGCGGAGATAAAGAAGCCGAGAGGGGGCTCTCCGTATAGGTTCCACATACAGGTTTATCGCAGGTGAAGGTTCCAGGGATGGAAGAGCCGCGGGGGCAGGGTTACACAGGGTTTTATACCCCACTGAGTGGGGGCAGAGAGAGCACCAGTAACCAATAATCTGAGGATTAAAGGGAGGAGATAAGGCGGTGACATAAAACATTAACCAATGGGAGCAATACAGAGGAGGGACTTCAGGAAGGAACCAATGGGGTATCGAAGAGAGTAGAATCTTCCAGAGCCTATACATATTAACGAGGGGAAATGAATATTCAAATGCTTATACACGGAACAAGGAGGGGAGAACGAGTTACCATAGCAACAGGGCCTGCTGGCTGCTGAACTAGGGGAGAGCTCGGCTTTCACTGAGTGAGCAGTCAAAGCTCTGTTCCTGCTCCAGACCACCATGTTGTGGGACCAGCCTCTCTTTCTGCGGTCTGGGCAGTCTCAACTGCCTGCACCACTACATTCCCCCTGAGCTTTCTCCACACTGAACAGTCCTGGCTCTCTCAGCCTTTCCTAACAGGAGAGATGTTCCAGTTCCTTAATCAGCTTTGTGGCCCTATGCTGGTCTCTCCCCAGTAGCTCCACGTCTCTCTTGTACTGAGGAGCCCAGAACCGGACACAGCACTCCAGATGTAGCCTCACCAGGGCTGAGCTTAGGATACAGATCACTCTTTCAACATGCCAGCAGCGCATCTCTTAATGCAGCTCAGGATACCATCAGCCTCCTTTGCTTCATGGGTGCATTGCTGGCTCATGTTCATCTTGCTGTCCACTGGGACCTCCAGGTTCTTTATTGCAAGAACTCTACAAACTCTTTCCTGTAAAATTGTACAAATCACAGGATGTCTGATAATCTCAGACATTTCTTCATTCATCTTAGTAGAAGACTTTTCACATGATGATTTATTAGAATTTCAACGGCCATAATGAATAAACTTTCATATATGAATACACACATACATGCACACGTGCATGTTCACACACACAGACACACAGAGGTTTGCATTCGTGCACTTATTTATGTTGTTAACCAGGAATCTCTTTTAATTAATCATCTGGCTAATCCAAATCCCTCTCCTCCAACCCCATTAAAGGATTCAGAAGTATTCTGCTGGATGGACACACAAGATGGACAGTAGGATTGTAGAATGGACAAACGGTTTTCATTTTCACAAACTGGTTGAAAGACAAACTCAGTAGCATTATTTTTCAGGTCTTGTTTACCTATGAGCTCACAAATGCCACACAATATAGGCTTATGTGAATAGTCAGGATATTCCTATTATTTCAGGTTTACATTGGCATTTCATCTTATAATTAACTTGTGTTACTTTTTAATTATATTCTATAAGTGTACTTAGTTTTAATTTTTCTCTCTTATTTTCTTTTCATAGTATTCAGCCCATGCTGTGAGCAATAGTCTGTAAAACAGCATTCTGGAATAAGAATCTGTATAGTGAGACGTGACATGACACAGTCAGATAATGCTTTTTTCTGCTACTATTATACACAGAGAAAACAGCTTGCTAGTTGTATATATGGTTCTCAGAAATTAGCAATCATAAATACAGCAAAGTAAGTAAAATCCAGGTGAATAGAGAGGTTTAAACCACAGAAGAGCGTGACAGGTATTGACAGAGTTACTTATCTTTACTCCTTTTTACTTTCAAAAAACTTACCATTAACATTAATAAAATTGGAAATTAAAGATTTTGTACTAATATTCCCCACAGTTCCATTTCATTAAGTGTTTCCTCCTCTATTCTTTCATTTCTAAATCTCATTTAATTTAGATAAAAGAGCACAAAATAATAGTTGCATTTCCAATGCAGAACAGCTATCAGTTCCTTCAGTTCCTTTGTTCCTCTCTTTTTTTTTATGTTTCACACCAAAAATCACAAATTTAAAAACAATGTGATCATCCTGTTCTTCTCTTAATACTGACTTTTTGTCTTACCTCAGCTTAGTCAGCCTCTCCCTTTGGAGCAGAGAGCATTTCCTGCTGGCTTGCCAAATGTGTTGTTTGACTACTTTTCAGGCTCAGATATTCCCTGCATGCCCAATAGGTACATTCAGACACTTAGTCTAAAGTGAAGCCATTAAGCAAACAGCACTGAAGGGCTTATTTGCCAGGGATCAGGAATGGCCTCCATTTACTACAGTTTTCTATAAAATCTGCCTCTACTACATTGTTTGCTATTGGGAAAAGGAATGAAACAACACAGCAAAATGTCAAAGCTGTCAAGAAACACAAAGTCAATTTATTGTTACTGAAATAATGGAAACTTGTATGTAGAAGATCAATGAAAATGGGAGATCCTGTACTGAGAATGAATGCAGAGAAAGATTGCTGATATTATTAGAGAAGTAGGTTCTAGGCAAAATCACACAACTGTGAGACTAACTTAGCATGCATAACAGAAAAACAAATGCTTTTCCATTTGGTAGAGTCTCTATTCCTCAACAAAACATTTGATGTCTTTTTACTCATCAAATACATGCTCAGCCTTATATTTTAGTTTGATAAATGTCAAGGACAATACAGAAACACTAGTCACTCAGATTAACTCTGGAAGGAGCAAACAGGAATCACCATAATTTAAACAGAGCCTAGACAAACAAAACTACATCTTCAGTAAAGGTTTTCTTTTTTGGAAGAAAAAATCACAAAGTTAAAGGGATCAGATGAAAAATTGAAAACATCAAAGATGGAAGGTGTGAAATTCCCTTAATTAAAATGGCAGGAGTGTCTGGCAATCACCAGCTGGAAGAGGGTACTGGGAATAATGAACACACAGAAACTCACACACAAGGAAACAGTAATGTTGGAACATATATGTTCCAACATATATGTTGGAAATAGAAAACGTAAAGATGAAATAAAACTTGCCATAACTCAAACTGAGCTGGACCTTACACAAGTTTTAAACACATGGAAAAAAGAGTGACAGACTGTAAGTGAGGAACAGGACCAAGTTACAGATACTGAAGCTGTCACCAAAACCCATTTTATTATTAACACCGGAAAAGCACTTCTAGGGTTTTCCTGGACAACCGTGTATCAGTGTAATACTGTAATAGGCTGCACATTTCACTTGCTTCTATTTTAAATTAGCATTATGCTCCCTTAAGCATAAAATTTACACTGGTAGAAAGGTAAAATATGATTTATTTCCATAATGAGCCAAAGAGTGGGCTCTGATTTAAAAAAAATAAAAATTCTCCAGGTAACAAGCCAGATGGAAGGCAGTAAGCATAGCAGGGAAGTAGCAGACTGCAGCTTAAGCAGAGAAACTGAAACTACTCTTAGGAGAACAGAGCAGAGAACCTGGGCTCAGAGATAATGAAGAAGAAAATAGGACCAAAGAAGATGCAAATTCACTAAATTTCAGAAAGGTGGTGAGAGACTAAAAACCCACCTGCAAGATCATGATGGGTGGGAGAGAGTTGTGTCTACCCATTTTTCTCCTACTTTGTCTGACTTCATACTAAGCTTTTATTATGAAGAGGTTAAATGTTCTAGTTTTTATTCTACCAAAACCTGGAATGTTACTTATTTCGAAGACTTTGGCTATCAACTGTGAGGGTATTTATGCATCCTTGTGTTAGGATTCCATGAGAAAAGACCGTATTTCAACATTCATTTCACTCAGATTAGGAAAAGTATATAACCTCATATGACTATTTTCTTGCTGGAATATCTTTCACCCTGCAATTTATAAATCAGGTATTTCTACTAATAGATACTTCAAGATGAGATCTTGCACAAAGCATTATTAATGCTTTTTTTATTTCAGAAATGCTGATGTTCATTGACTATTGCCAGGCTGAAACTTATCTAGATAGTAAAGAGAACTTTCTGCTGGCTGTCCCAGTATTTCTTTATGAAGAGATTGTTAGTTCCTTGTGGAAAGAATGGTTCTTACAGGGCTCTCACTTCTGAAAATACCTTTAACTTAACACTGAAAGTCTACTGCAGGTCTACAAATTATCAATAACACCTAACAGAAACATAAGAGAGAATGTTGTGTGTGATTCTTTGCAAGCACATGACACAAATTAGCCACAGAGGTCTCTCTGAGGTGAGAGTGCAGTTGAGGGAATATAGTTGGTAAAGCCCAGCTGGCAGATATGATCCCTCCAGTCTCTTGCTCCCACCCCCTGATCAGGATGGTAGAGAGAAGAAGAGAAAATGTGAGCAAAGTTGTGGGTTGACATTAAGACAGTTTAGTAAGTGAAGAAGAAAAAGTGATGCAAAAGCAATCACCAGCAGCAGGCAGGTGCCCAGCCAGTCCCTGAGCAACAGCTACTTTGGAAGGACTTCCCCCCATTTTGTTGCTGAGCATGATATTATATGTTATGGAATATCCTTATGGTTACCCAGGATCAGCTGTCTCAGCTGTGTCCCCCCTCCAGGCTCTTGAGCACACCTAATCTATTCACTGAGGGGTAAACGCAAGAAACAGAGAAAGAATTGATGCTGTGTAAACACTGTTCAGCAACAGCCGAATCACCCCTATATTAGAAACACTGCTTTGGTCACCAGTCTAAAACACAGCACCATACAAGCTGCTATGAAGAAAATTATCCATCTCAGTATCCATCTCCAATATGGAGAATCAATACATATTGATACATTGCATTTATCATACAAAATTTCACAGACACATCATAGCAGTAGTTGATGTAATGCTTACTGTGAGTCAGTGCATGGAAACACAGTTGCCACTAAAGATGTTTGAGATATGCAAAGTGATACAAACACTAGTGAAAAGGGTGACAGAGGTAAGAAATAAAACCCAAAAGTTACTGTACCAAAATGCTGTAAACCATAGCTGTGAGAGAAAAGATTTTTTTTTATTGTTAGCAATTCAGGAGGCACTACATGTTTATGGAAAATTAAATAAACTACCTGTGGCGAGACAGTCCCCAGGTCAAGAAGGTTATCTGCTCTTTTGCATAAACCACAAAGATCTCTCCCTTTCCCATGTCCTTGCAGACGCATAGACTGATATGGCAGTGAACAACTGCTGTAAAGTGAGATTATGCTGGTATTTTTATGGCTCGTAGACACCATACTTTACAAGGTATAAAAGATTCACTGTGCCTCACACAAGTTGGAAAAAATCCTCTATGCACCCCAAAGTGTGAGAGGATTTGGACCCCTCAAGCTGGGACGCTGGCTTTGAGTAATTCTTCTCTTCTGGAAGTTGAGTGAAAGAAGCCTCAGCACACCACATGAGCTTCTAGACTTTACTATTCCTTGGCTAGTCATTGTATTAATCTATATCATGCACTGTACATTCATATTATAACTCACTAGTGAAATCTCTTGTTACCCTGTGTAGTCAGTGATTGGCATATTTGAGCCTATTACTGACAGTAGCACAGTGTTTTATTATGCTGTGTAGTTAGCAATTGGTATATTTAAACCTATTACTGACGGTGGCACAGTATTTATTAATATCTCCTTTGTCTGTCCTTTGTAGTAATAGTCTAAGTCTTATGTCTGTTAATTTTGTGTCTATCAATAAATAATTCATTCTATAATAGACTGAATCAGCCATTATTAAAGAACTTATGAATGAAGGTGGGTCTTGGGGTGTTGGCCACCCTCAATAACACGACTCCCTGCTGCCAGAGGCGTGGGCAAAAGGCAGGAACTAATCTAAAACCCACATATTCCATTCGTAACACTACCTTAGTGTACTTTCTAGCAACATAGACACTTTTGGTTATTGAGTTTGTATTTATCACAAATGGCAACAATTTGCTTCACTTGCCATCCAAAGCACAGAAGTTTAATTGGTAAAAGTAATTTTCAATGGGATTTAGCAGCAAATTGTCTTTGTTTTTTTTTCTGAAGAGAAACTCATGGATTTGCATTTTAATAGGATGAAGTTATACACCCAAAACTTCATGTCTGTGGCATAAACCTCTTTTCTGTTGAAAAAACTTTGAGAAAAATCACATATACATAAAAGATGAATATTCGTTTCAGTTTTATCTATTAAAATGTGAGAAGAACTTTGCATAACATTCATTTTCTCATGTAGATTGAGTTTTGTAATTGCTACAGTTGATGCCTCAAAATTTACCTTTATCAAAAACCCAAGTTAACAGGTGAGCAAATTGATAGTTAAAGGAGATAAGCTCTTGATTTTAGCTGTTTGTTGTGGGGAATGCATAAAGAAACACAAGGCAATATTTGTGCAGCCTCATCAATTGCATAAAAAACCATTCTGCAAGCAACAAACCTACAGTTCCCGAACACAAAAGAAAAAAGTGGGCAACAAATCTAGGGAACTGCTCATTGAAAGGGTCATTTGGTTAATCATTGCATTAGTTGCCCGACTAGTACACACATGCTGTTAAATATATCTCTGCTTTGTCAAATGTCTGGTTTCTCCTGAAGCTGAAAGGGTCCTACCTAAACTACATGGAAGTCATTGCTCTTGCATAATCCCCTTTAGGTTTACACCGTCAGATTGTATCGCCACAAGAACTACAAAGGAAGATTAGATACCACAAACCGGTATCTGCTGGTACGTGGTCAACACATTACCTTTTCCAAGGGGTAAATCCTAGCTCTTCTTTGTTCTTCTTCATTGCTTATAGGGAGTGTAGTGGCCACCATCCAAGACTCTTAAATATAATTCTGCCTTGAAAAAGAGACTGAGAGGAAGGGGCAAACCAGACTGATAAGTCATTCAAATTTTCTGTATGAAACCCTTTTTTAGGAATAAAATGTGCCTGTGTACATTTTCAGTTCAAGCAGATAGTCTGCCATCAAGCTTGTTACAGAAGAGCCCAGAGTACACTTATTCAGTGAATGATTACAGCCTTTCCTCCCAAGCTTTGGGATGCTGCTTGGAAACAGTGCAATCTTCAAGTCAGTGTCTGGAAGGAACTCAAAGTGATTAGATGACAGATGTCTGGGATGCAAGCACTGAAGAGCATTGCTGCATTAAGTCACTTCACCGTAGTTTAAGCTTTAAGATTTGCTGGAATGGACTGATACCAAACACGTCCTCTAAAGGCTTATGAAAGTTGTCTGCTAACTCCTCAAGCCTTACTTCTCACTTATCATCAACCAGACTTGCTGAAATTTTCAAAAAACGATCTCAAAGAGTCACACAGAGGAATTAATGAAATGCCATCTTCACAGATGATGCCATCTGTTGTGGTCCATTTCTTCCAGACAAAGGGAGAAATTATTTCTTTTTGTTGTTTGTATAACATGAGGTGGTAAGCCTATACCTACAACTCTCAATGGTATATTCATTTTGAATTGCATCAACTTTTAAGATATCAATGTGAAGGCATAGCTCCATCAAACAATACAGATTCTGTTTAGCAGGCTACTTGAATGTGCTGTCCACTCCATAATTCTGGCAGCTGCTACTTTCAAGGTAACAATCACTTTTTAAAAGAAGCTTGCAGACTAGACCATGAACAATAGGCAAACAAAGGTGAAGTACCTGACAAGCTAAATGAGAAAGTGTTATGCACGTACACACCACCACATTTCCAGGTAACTCGGGGAATTTGGGAACAGGGGAAGCTGTTGGATAAAAAGGACTGAACAAGCTCAGCAGAAGATGAGTCATCCCAAGTGTCTATAACTGCCCTGGATTTCTCACACTGAATAGGAAGAAGAGACAAATGGTTAATATTACGAAGGGAATTATAGTTGTCAAAGAGTGAAAGCATCACACAGACACTGAAAATTTTATCCCAGGACAACTCCCATATCAGCCCACACATCAAGATAAGGTATCAAGGAGATGTCTTGCCAACAAAAATGGGCTGTAGCTGTTGCCAGGATCCTGTGGTAACATACAGGAACTGTGGACTAAGCGGCAACAACAACCACAAAGTGAAGATCTTAACAGCAGGTCAGCCTGGCAGCTATGGGAAAATAAAAGTCCTCACAGATGAAAGACAAAAACTGTTCTTGCAGGCCTGCCAATATGTTCAAAGACAAACAATCACCTGGATTTGAACTTGCAAATTCATAAAAGCAACTTGCATGAAAGTTCAAAACAGTGTTCTTCAAAATAAGGAAATAATATCCATAGAAACAGAATCATACCTTTCCACATCATCAAATCATATCTTTGCATATCACCAAAACAGAAATTTTTTTTCTGATAAAATTAGGGTACTTTTGCATAGGGTCCCTGTGAGGGTTGATGACAAAAGGCCTGGGGTGATGTGACAGGAAGGCATCAAAAAACCAAACGAACTGTCTCAGTTCTTTCACCCTTTTCTCATATGAGTGATGTTCCAACCCTTCGGTAATCTTTGTGGCCCTCTACTAGCGACGCTCCAGTAAGTCCAGATGTTTCTTGTACTGGAGAGGTACAGAACTGGTCACTTTAATTCAGATACAACCTCACCATAGAGCGGTTGAATCCCCACCCATGCACTGTGAGGGTGCATTGCTGGCTCATAGCCAGCTTACTGTCCACCAAAAATCCAAGGTTCTCCTTTGCCAAGCTGTACTCCAGTCAGTTGACACCACCATGTACTTGCACATGGGATTATTATTCCTCAGTTGCAGGACTTTGCAATACCCTTTTTTGAACTTCATGGGATTCCTGTCAGCCCATTTCTCCAGTCTATTGAGGTTCCTCTGGATGGCAGCACAACCCTCTGGAGAATTAGCCACTTTCTAGTTTTGAATCAATCTTAGAACTTGCTGAGGATGCATTCTGTTCCATCATCTAGGTCACTAATGAAGATGTTGAACAGTATTAGACCCACTATTAAATTCTGGGGCACCTCACTAGTTACTGGCCTCGAACCAGACTTTGTGTCACTGATCACACCACTTCAGGCCTGGTCATTCAGACTATTTTTAATTCACCTCACTGTGAACTTATATATACACCTGTACTTTGTCAGTTTTTCTATGATGATGTCATAGGAAACAGTGTCAAATACTTTACTGAAGTCATGGTAAACAGCATCTACTGCTCTCCCTTGTCCACCCATCTAGTCACCTAACTGCAGAAAGCTGTGAGGCTGGTCAGGTATGATTTTCCCTTTTAAATCCATGTTCATGACTTCCACGGATTTTCTTGACCTCCATGTGTTTGGAAATTGTTTCCAGGAGGATTTTCTGCATCACCCGCCCAGTGACTGAAGTGAGGTTGTCTAACCTATAGTTTCATAGATCTTCCTTCTTGCTTTTCTCAAAGATAGTGATATTTGTTCTCTTCCAGTCTTCAGGAACCTCTCCTAATTGAAGTGACCATTCAAAGATAATTAGCAGTGACCTCACAATGGCATATCAGACAGCTTCCTCAGCATTCCTGGGTGCAAACCATCAAACCCTGTGAACTTACATATGACGTGTTTAAGGGATCCCTAACCTGGTCCTTCTCTACCAGTGCTAAGTTTCTCTCTGGTCTTAGGGGCCTAGGATTCCAGAAGGCTGGTCTTATGGTGTCCTGGTTTCAGCCAGGGCAGGGTTGATTTTTTTGCAATAGCTGGGAGGTGGCATGGCCAGTATCCTAATGTTATTCCATATCAACTCACATCATTGCCAGGGGAGAGGGAAAGGGACTCTCTCTCACTTCCCAGGAGAAGGATGTTCCTTCCAGTCAAAAAAACTTGTAGGGCAGAATGATCTGGTATTTGTTTATTGTCAAGCAATTCAGCTCAGAGCAGTGTGAAATGGTTGCAGACATTCTTGTATTTTACATGTTGACTAAAAGCAGAGAAAGAGCTTGAACAGACTCCCTAGAGGTATTGCAAAAACTTTTGGTATCACACAGGAATACATGACATGCACTTTTTATCAAACAGATATTTTTTAACAGTAAATCTATTCATCTGAGTGTGTCTACCGGTTGCCTTTAGAAATTGAATGATATCATACTGTTTTCCTTTTAATTTGTCTTTTGTTTCCCAAACATTTATTTCCCTCTATAGGAAATATTAGTCAAAAAGAAAAGAAAATATTGCTTCCATAGTAAACAGAAATCTGAATTCAAATCTCTTATTAAATTCTCCAAATACAGAGTTTGTTTACATCCCTGTCCCCCATACGTTTTTTAAAAAATTATCTCAAGAGAACAAGACAGAGAAATTTTCAGTGATGTGTTGGTATCAGTCTTTTAATTTACTGAGGATACTATCTGGTTAGCTGCAAGCATTAGTACCCACAAATCTCAGTTCAGACACTGAAATTATAAAACAATGAAAATGCTTCTGAGAAAAATACTTCCATGAAGTAAAATTCTGAGGGGATTTCAGTGCGACAGTGGCAACCATCATTATTTAAGAACAGCAAGAGACTTTGCAATGGTTTTTTTGTTTTCTCTCCACACTCCTTTAATTTCAGACTCAGAATCTCCAGGAGTTTGATTTCCCCATGCACACAGAGCTATGGTTATTTCTAGCTGCATAAAAGAGCTTCTAGAGAACACAGTTAAAACCACGCATATCAAGAATCTCATATAAACAAGAAACAAGAATAATCTATTTGGTTTAGCAGCCTGATTCTGCTCAGAGTTTTGGAGTGCAAGCTCATTGCTTTTAATTTTCTGATTCAGTGTGGCTGCTCTTAGCCAAGGCCTGTTGCACAGATGGCCCTGGGCCATGAACTTCTTAAAGTTCGCTGGCTTCTTTTCTGCAAGAATATAGTGTAGCTATAATATCACCAGTTCGGGTGATCTGTAGCTCTGTAATAAGTATAATGATCTCGGCATTTTAGCATTATCTAATGAGAGTGAATTACATTTTTAATCTTGCTTATAGTAATCAGTTTATATTGTGCACTGCTGACATATTATATATGTGGAATACAAATGCTTTTTTTTTTTTTACGTAGAGATGTTGATATTAATGAAATTTTTGCACTTCTGTGAAGCACAGCCTTGTCAAAATGATTCAATTTACATAACCTTGAGTGTCCCCTTTAATTTGATGCAAAAGATAATCAGTGAAAAAAAAAATCTTGATTTCTCACCAGAAATACTTTCTGGTCTGTGTACTTAACACAGTGAAGGATATTTCTTGCTTTCTGGTTTGAGGTTGTATTATTATGGTGTTAGGAGACCTTATTGAAAAGTTTAATAAACATTCTATTAATATAATATCAGTATTTGCATTACTAATATTATTAATTCTATAATAAATTATTAAACACATGCATATGTACATACACACGTGAAATTCTAACTTCTCTAAACCAATTCTAATGAAATTTAAAATAGAAGCAGTAAAAATATTACGGAATACAGCTGGAGAAATATATATTTTCACAATGAATGTCTGATATTATAAATGTTGAAAATACTTCTCTTAATATCCTCCTAATAAAATATGAAGTGCAATCTGTAAATAATAAAATCACTGAAATTAACATAACTTTTCAATATAGACTTATCGAGAAGCATTTAGAAAACAGTATTGAAGGATCTTTATACTTACTTTTATGTCTGCCATTGTGCTTTTTTAATATTATAAATTTGGAATTTATTAGACATACTAGAAACATTTATTGCACATTTTGATTAATAGCCTAGGTTTAGATTTTACTATAACTAGCAAAATTCACAAGATTTCTGTGATATATATGAGCTGTTCTTATTCGTTTGGTTTTTTTTTCTTTAAGGATCACACAGTACTAATACTGATCTTCACCAAGAATTCAAACTTGTTTCAAGTAGATAAATCAGTAATGAACTATCCAAAACACCTATATGAACATACTCAGATGTACGAAAAAGAATTAACAAATCAATAATATGACTATAAGCATACGGATTAATTTAACTAGAAAGAAACAAATAAAATGTGTCACTATTCACTACAATGCTCCCTGTGCATACCTCTTTCCTCTAAGTTAATATCTCAAATGCTGCAGTGTCATCATCTGCAGCCTTTACAACACGGACTGACTTAAAAAGAATAACACAAGCCAGCAGTACAGTATTACAGGAAAGTTTTAGATTTTCCTTGATGGTATCACTTCTCTGTATTGTTAAGTCTTGAAGAGCTAACAAAAACACATTCTTAGATGGTAAGGGCTACTGGCACGCTAGTACCAAAGAATCCTACAGGATACAAAGTATCCTACATTGGATACTTTCAGCAAAATATCTGAAGTTTCATATATATTTATTTTTCAGTCAATGGATTAGGCAAGACTGTATATTACCATCATATAGCAGACATAATTACAGAATATTGCCATTAGATTAAAACTGACTTACCAATCTAATTCCATTACATTTTTCTCTTTACCTGAAAAAACCTTTTTAAAAAAATCAAAAATTCACATTCGAAATAAACATGACAGAAGTAAATATGTTACAAAAATTGTAATATGAACATTTGTGTAAACACAACTCTCTGTCAAGCCACTAAACCATTATTTATTTTCAAAAGAAAGTAACTGCCTATGGAAAAATACTTGAATTCTAAAAAGGAAAAAAAGAAGTAAAACAATAAGAATATGATAAGCATTTTGATGGTAGAAATATAAACACTGGGATATTATGATGCAAGAGTAAAAAAATAATGTAAGGTGTAGGCTGCACGAGAAAAAGGCAATAAAATGAAAGTAGTCAAAAAAGTATATACAAACTGGCACAAATAATTTTGCACTAAAATTTCATGCAGAAAGAAAAATATTATATTAGAGCTATATCACCAAGGTGATGATAACATTTGTTAAATACTAAAGCAGGTTAGAAGGGGTAAGGCAGAAAAGACAGTAGTAGCAGAGTTTAATTACTCCCAAGCAGTCTGGTAAGAAATCATGACAAAATATGCTGGAGGGACTACGTTTTTAGGTGCTGTAAATAATGGTTTCTTGGAACCATTAGAGAAACTACAAGAGATATAACTCTTGGTTTTACATTAATCAAGGCATAGAATATGTTTCAATATTTCAATATGCAGTCATTAACCACACACCCCCCCCCAAACCATTAAAAACACTGACTGTAACATACTCAACTTCAGTGTTCTCCTCGGAGCAAATTACACTTAAAAATCCACCAGAAGGTTTAACTACATCAGGACAAGGTTAGTAAGGATAAAAATAACTGGAAAGCCTAATGGGTAAAATGCTTGCAGGTTACAGAAGAATAGTTCCACAGAGTTCTGTAACTATGTATGCTCAAGTAGCAAAAAAAATCAAGACTGACTTTAAAAAAAAAACAAAAAACCCAATGAAAAAGAAAAGAGAGACTGACTGTCAAAGTAGCAGATTAAAGAAGACTATTAGTCAACATTTTTCAGGCCAAAATATGGGTAAAGGTTTAAAAGAGTAATATCTAGTAAACTAAATCTACTACAATGCGTATTTAAAAACGTTCTGGAATATACTTTATTTTAGACAGGAAAAAGTACTTAAGCCATAAAGTCATAGAACATCCCAGGCTGGAAGGAATCTCAAAAGATCATCTAGTCCAACCTTTCATGTAAAAGGGAATTTAGATAAGATTATCTAGCACCCTGTCCAATCATGTACTGAAAACCTCCAGTGATAGGGACTCTACCATCTCCCTGGGGAGGTTGTTCCATGCTCATCAAAAGTTTCTAATATGTGAAAGCTAGTGTCATGGTTTGATGCTGGTAGGATGCCAGGTATCCATAAGAGCCACTCTCTCACTCCTCTGCTGCAGCTGGACAGGAGAGAAAATTTAACTAAGGGTTCATGCATTGAGATAAGGACCAGTAGAAAACACTCTTCAAATACCATCAAGGGCAAAACAGGCTCAACTTAGAGATATAAGGCGAATTTATTATAAACAGAATCAGAGCAGGATAATGAGACGTAAAATAAGCCCTTAAAAACACCTTTCCCCCATCGCTTCCGCCTTCCCAGCTCTACTGCCTACCCTGGTGGCACAAGGAGACAGGGAATGGGGGTTATCACCCGAGGCTTCTCCCACTGCTCAGGGAGAGGAGTTGTTCCCCTGCTGCACTGTGGGGTCTCTTCCATGTGAGTCAGTTCTCCATTAACTTCTCTGAGGTGGCTCCATCTCATGAGGGGCAGCTCCCTGTGAACTGCTGCAACTGAGTCCATCCCACGGGCAACAGTCCTCCCAAAACTGCTGCAGCGTGGGTCACACTTCCATGGAGTGCAGTCCTCCAAGGACAGGCTGCTCCAGCCTGGGAGCAGGGCTCCTCTCTCAATGGGTCTGCCACTGGATCACAGCCTCCTTTCAGGTATCCACCCAGTCCGGCATGGGCTCCTCCTCCATGGGCTGTGGGTGGATGTCTGCATCTCCCATGGACCTCAGTGGGCTGCAGGGCACATCTGCCTCACCATGGCCTTCATCACGGGCTGCAAAGGAATCTTGGCTCTGGTGCCTGGAGCACATCCAGCCCCTCCTTCTGCACTGACCTTGGTGTCTGCAGAGCTGTTCTTCTCACATGTTCTCACTCCACTCTTCTCTGGCTGGAAAATTACAACTGCGCCCCAACCTTTGTTTTGATTTCTTCTTAAATATGTTATCACAGAGACGTTGTCACCATTTCTGATTGGCCCGGCCTTGGCCAGCAGCACGTCCATCTTCGGAGTCATCAGGGATTGGCTCTGCTGGACATGGTGGAAGCTTCCAGCAGCTTCTCACAGAAGCCACCTCTGTGGCCTCCGCCATGCTACCAAAAACCAAGCCATGCAAAACCAATACACTAGGAAGCCTGGAACTGGGCAAAAAAGATATAACTTTTCACTTAAATAATGTTTGGTAACAATACAGAAGAAAGTGGCAAATACAATACCAGTATTTCAAAAGAGACAATGAAAGGCCAAAATGATTGCAGCAAACTAAAATGCAGCAAATCTATATTCAGAAGCAAATTCCTGAATGTTGTAACAAAGAATGTAAGTAGAAAAAACATGGGACAATGTAGTGGTGCAGGCAGTTGAGACTGCCCAGACCCCAGAAAGAGAGGCTGGTCCCACGACGTGGTGGTCTGAAGCTGGAGCAGAGCTTTGACTGCTCACTCAGTGAAAGCCAAGCTCTCCCCTAGTTCAGCAGCCAGCAGGCCCTGTTACTATGGTAACTCGTTCTCCCCTCCTTGTTCCGTGTATAAGCATTTGAATATTCATTTCCCCGCGTTAATATGTATAGGCTCTGGAAGATTCTACTCTCTTCGATACCCCATTGGTTCCCTCCTGAAGTCCCTCCTCTGTATTGCTCCCGTTGGTTAATGTTTTATGTCACCGCCTTATCTCCTCCCCTCAACCCCCAGATTATTGGTTACTGGTGCTCTCTCTGCCCCTACTCAGTGGGGTATAAAACCCTGTGTAACCCTGCCCCCGCGGCTTTTTCATCCCTGGAACCTTCACTTCAATAAACCTGTAAGTGGAACCTATACGAAGAGCCCCCTCTTGGCTTCTTTATCTCCGCCTGCGCCTCAGAACATCCGCCCTGGAAAGCCCCCTCGGGTGGGGGAGCGGT
>VZRJ01001068.1:0-87494 GCA_013397565.1 Ptilonorhynchus violaceus | reverse complement strand
TATGTGGAACCTATACGGAGAGCCCCCTCTCGGCTTCTTTATCTCCACCTGTGCCTCAGAACATCCGCCCTGGAAAGCCCCTTCGGGTGAGGAGCCGGTCCCTCCGGCGTGAGAGGGTTTGCGAGCCACCTGAAGTAAACGCCGCAGCGCCAGTGTGGGACAAAGTAGCTATCCCCCGGGCTTTCAGTGAGGGGCAGCGGGTGATTTTACAGGACAATATGACATAAAGAATCCAAAATTTTGTTAAAGGAAGTTATGCTTCCCTAATTATTAGTACCCCTTGAACACTTTAATGGTCCTACATAAGAGTGTCATTCAAAACCTGAGCCAACTTAATTTCCAAAAATGTTTTGACGTTGTTCAAAACCAAAAGTTCTTAAAGAAAATTAGTAATCATGGGAAATAGAGGAAGGTTTTTTTTTTGTGTGGGTGGTGAACAAACTGGATCAAAGAAAGGACGAAAATTGCCAATACTAGGTGAGTTTTCACACTGTTTAGCTGCAACAAATATTGCCCCCTGAGTCTTCTGCTGTTAAAAACATTCACAAATTATCTAACAGTGTAAGAAGTACTGACGTTAAAAAGCTTGCTGATCACAACAAACTATCCAGTCAAAACATCTCTCCACTCAAGAGACAGGACACCTGATTTCAGGGAAATGATTAATTATATAAGAATAGAGCCTGTAGACCATGACTTCTCAATCTAAAGAAGAACAAGTACCAGTATATGTGATAGTAGCCAATGAAACATCAAAATGTAGAAGTACTTTTGGTGATGTGAGAAATATCTATTTAGTGTATAAAAGGGCATAAATATATGGAATGTCTTGAGTAACGATAAGTGGTTCTCTTAATTAAGATAAGCATTCAGGTGATGCAAAGACAGAATCAGAGCATATCCTAAGTAGGACATTAGAAAGTAAATACTTTTCAGGACCTAAGGTTGTCATGTCAAGATTCAAAAAAAAGTCAGAAGCTCTTCAGGATGTAAAATGCATTTCAAATCAACAAACACTCTGAAAGAGCTTTTCTGAATATTGTAATCACAAAGCGGACAACAGAGTGAACTTTTAAGGTGTATAATGTGTGTAGGGAAAGTCAAAGGGGAGCAGCATAAATATAAGGAAAAATAATTTCATTCCAATTTTTTAAAATTGGAATTTATACAAAGAGGAACAACTCACAGTTTCAGCAATGTAGCACTAAAACCACAATGAGATTCTGGATATAAGAGTCAACACTGTTATTTTCATTTTCTGTACCACAGCAGAACCTCGAACTCAAGTGCATGGCTACTACAAGCTAAACACCTATATTTCACTATATCTAAAGTGAGGACTATTGCCTGGCAACTGCCTTCTACCTAGTCTATTATGAGTTAGAGCTTAAACCCATGGGACAGATAATTCTTTAAATTATATCAAATATGAAATATCCTTTGGACAATTCCTAGGCAGATTTATGATCTAATGAAAAAAAACCCGTAACAAGTCTGCCAAAAAAATCGTTTTAAAAAACATATGATTTTCAATAGTTATGTATGAAAATTTCTTATATGCTTCGGACCAACAGGAAATTTGTGGAGGAGGTTCAAGAACCAGCCCGTCTAAGGTTTCAAACTACCCATTCTTGCTTATACCACTATAGCAAACAGTTGTAGCCATGTAACAGTCTAGTATGCCTTGCAATCCTATGACAGATTGGATGGTCTTTCCTTTGTTGGCTTCCCCAGGAATCTTCTCAGACTGAACACTGCAGCCCAGGGAGCACTAACTGGGTCAGGACCACTGCAATTTGCTTACATCCGACAACTACTGTAGCATCATGTACATATAATATTATTATAAATTATAATATGAAAGTTGCTGTGAGAGCTCAAGCTTTATCTGATAAGGCGAATGCCAGATAGTCAAATCTGAAACACTGTGCACAGATTGTACTAAATTCTCCCACTGCTTTGTAATGCTTTGGCAAGGGAAATGGATCATAAACTCTGTCTAACTAGACAGTTACAGGGGGGTACGGTTGCTTTAGTCTATGGAAGCACAGCAGCTCTAACATACAGCAAATTGCTTTCAGATCATTCCAAATTAACAGTCTGATTCCTTATTTTGTAACACCTGTTTCACATTGTCCACTTCACTCAATGCCACTGAATTCTGTGGTTGAGTTATTAAAAGAGAAAGAATGTAATTTTGTATTTTAGCAGTTGGTTATTAAAATGTTTAAAACATTTTTATCTTCATGTGGATATACCTGAGAATACCTTAAAACCGGGCAGTTCATATGATTGTGGTATCGCATTATCTCTTCTTCACAGGAAAACTATATGTGTTCTTACATATGCACAGTGTATTTTATACATTTGTATTTAAAGTACATGCCCTCTAGACTGCTATGGTCTCCTAGTCTAAGTCTTTATATGTATAATGATTTCCATCTGACCTTAGTTACATTAACAGGATCACACTATGATCCTGAGCATATCACTCAATTATCTGTTGCCATTTCCCCATTGGTTACACACTGATGCCCACATATATATTTGCACACATTCCACTTAATCTTTTATCTTTATTTAGAGGATTGCTCTACTGAAGAGAGAACCTTTCTTTTCAGAAGCTTCCTTTCCTTCTGAAACTTCCCCATTTTAATACTTGCAAAGTTTAATTATAGAGAACTGCTTGCATTGAAAAGGAATATCAAGATATAATGACATTTCACATTCTCAATACTAAAATACTATTAAGTCTAGAAATATAAATTACTGAAGCAATTATAGCAGCAGAAGTAACAGTATTACTGCAATCAACTGCTGTTGTAGGTATTTGAAAACAATCTTTAATTTATCTTTGAGTGTACCAATCTTCTCTGCAGAGAAAAAGCTATTGTAAACAATTAACAATACTAAACTAGCATGAAACTAATTATTCTGAAACATGTCTCGAGATTTCAGAAATAATACCTTTTTTTTTCAATTTCTGATTGGAAAGGGGCTTTTTCTGTGTGTAACTTTGTTTCTCTTCCTCTGTTGTTGATTTTTATATCTTAAAAACCAGTGATCATAAACACCTTTAAAAACCAATGTTTTAAAAAGATGATGCTGTTTAACTGATTTTTGTCATTTACCTGTGGCAAGTCTGAAGTATGCCTATCATAGTCTTTATCAAAGAAAAAGGATAGGATATAAAAATAAGTAATAAACAAAGCTGGCACTGAATTGAAGGTAGTTTTTTCACTGTCTAGAGGTAGCAGGACAAGATGTCTGCTAGCCAGCTATTTATAGTTTTGCTTTCTTCCTGACTGTTCAGCTCTGCCTTCCTACACTGTCAGATGAATCCACTAAACTTTGCAAAGGACAGTTTGCAGAGTCATAAAACCAATTTTTTCCTGTGCATGAAACAGATTGCAATGCTTGAACTTGAATGAATTTATTCAAGGTGTTTCAGTGCACATATTTGTTACCTTGTTTTCTACCCACATCTTCAGATCATTCAGAATTCATACCAAGGCAAAAACTTTTTCCATCTTTGGCCTGCAGATAGCTAAGATAGGAGAACTGCGGACGTGTAGGTGGAAGAAGTGGCAGAGACAAACTGTTGTGGTCTGATTATAACCTCTCTTCCCCATCCTCTTGTGCCACTCAGAGGGAGGAGATAAAGGAGCAGGGAGTGAAGTTGAATCTGGGAAACAAAGTAAGGATTATCCACTGCCCTCCCTTTGTCTACAGAACCAGTCATCTCAACAGGGAAGGTAAGCATTCTGGTCAGGCAGAGTTTCCCTTTGATAAATCCATGCTGGTTGTTCCCAAGGACCTGCTTGTCTTTCATTTGTTTCTATATTTGTCTCAGAAACAGAGTTGTGCCATTGCCAGGTTACCCATCTTCTCCTCAGCTTTTTGAAGATGAACATGACATCACATTTGTCTTTTTCCTGTCATCAGGGACCTCCTCTGATTGCTCTAGGTTTTCAGAGGTATTGCAGAGCAGCCTCGTGATACCATCAGCCAGTGGTGCATGCTTGTAAGCCTCCTATTTGGATTCATGGTACTTTATATGTCTGCTTTACTGAAGTAGTCCATAACTTTATCTTGCTCTAATGTTTCTCCCCACCAACCACAGACACTAGGACTGAGGTCTGGGAGGTCTGAGTGTTTCTGAATAGTGAAGAAATCTGTTTGGTATTACAGCATTGCTTGCCCAGATGTCACAGATATTCTTTTAAATACATCACTGATTGAGGGTAAGGCACTGATCTCCTGCAGAGAGTTGTGGTAGCAATTAGGGAAATCAGTAGAATTGTTACACCTTGCCTTACATGTTGAGGGCACTCTGACTCTAAGGAATACCAAATAATAAATATACACGAAAAAAAAGAAATATGGAGAAAAAATGTGCGGACATATGAGAGCTGATTAGGAAAATGCATAGGAAATCATCATAGAACACAACATATTACCCTAAGGGTTTCATAGATCATATCAAACTGCACTCAAAATGAAAGAAAGAGGAATCTGGTCTAGACATTAATGATGTAATGAGGTGTTGGAACCCTGGGGTTTAGATATCTTTCACTGTAGTAATTAAAAAGCAATTTTTTATATCACTGGGTGAAATACATAGAGATGTAGAAAATTAGGTTTATGAGTTATTGGTAATGTATTAGTGACAAGATGGAGGATTTTGGGCATGGGATTTTACTTCTTTCTTCCTTCTTCTTCACAAATCTGGATAGCTTGGCATTGGCTCAAAAGGCCCGCATTGCGGACAATAAATGAATAGCTACTGGGTTATAAGTAAAAACATGTTAGTTGGCGACTTATAATTGGATAAATTAGGCTTTAAATAACCTTGGAACTCACAACTCGAGGCCATTTTCTACCTTCCTAACTTAGAGGACGCTCTGTGCTGCCATGCCATAGATAAGAACTTAATAAACAACCTGATTAGAAGATCATCTCAGCGCCTCCTGCGTTTCATTCCAAACTCTGAGCAAAGAACTCTGGGAACAGTAAAGGTAGAAACAGAAACGGTCCAGTAATACTGGACTCCCATGTTAACAGCTTCTGTCAGACAGCTAGAAGTTCCTGTTAGTCAGAAACTGAAGGAGTCTAAGGTCTGAAGTCACTGTTCTCTGCAACTTCCACAATATTGGAAGGTAGGAGTGCTAACAGAAGAGTGAACTACTCCTTTAAGAGAGGGAACTAAAACAAGACAATGTATTATTAGGTGAATACTGCGGATATCATAAGGGTCATTATCAAACTTGACTCCAAGAGCGATCAAAGCACTTGTCAGAAAAAACTGAGTCTCAGCTGGAGGACAAATCTCCCTTGAAACAAACTGCAGAACGAAGGTCAGAAACAGACCTGCTCTGTTTCAGGGATGATGAAGGCTTTAAAATAGAAGTCTGACTGCCTGGGTCTAAACTGATGGAAAAGAAACTTTCTGGAGTGGTTTCCTACTGCTGGGATTGAAAAGCCCACATAAAGAGTACTTGGACAGGCAGTTCTCCATTCCCTGACAAAAAGAAAAAAACCCAGCCTTTATAGACTATATTTGTCTTGGAGCTTACAGACTTTGACAGGAAAGGCAAGGAAAATTGAACTTGCCTAAAGCTACAAAAAAGTAAAAATTAAGCAAAATGAGATGGTAAGACCGAAATGAACACAAAAATCACACATAAGCAAAGAAAATTGAGTGAAATAAAAGGCTGAGGTCATCTCAAACAGAAAGAAATGACCTGCAAAAAAGCTCAATGGAAAACTAGAGGGCAACTGAGAGTTGAGGATATATTTTTGCCTTTTGGGGAAGTTATAGGAACATATCCTTTCCAAGTACTAATAGAGGTTAAGTATCACCAGCTTGAGCACTTGCACATGTCCCGCATCTATTACCTAATTTAGATAACAAGCATGAATCACATCTCACCTATTAATCCTGCATTAAGAATAGAATTGAACTGCAACATCCTCAAAGAAAGAAAGCCCATATTGATATGACAATCCAACACATATGCAGGCAAAATTTTTAGCAGTAAATTACCTTTAAACCATTGTGTTTTATTGCTATTTGAACTTCCCAAAGGTAAGTTTATTTTTCTGGATTTTAGTTGCCCTTTAGCTAGTGAAGAGCTATTTATCATCTCAAAATTCATTGTCATACACACATTATTACTATTTCCCTCAAGCAAATTGCTTCTTTACCTGCTCCAAAAAACACTCCTTGAATTGAACTTCTCTAAGCCTTCACTATAAATTCTTTGGGGTATCCCCCCAAAAATTCTGTTAGCTCTAGAAGACAGGTCATTTAAACATTGAAAACATAATTTTCATCTATCTCATTAGTATATAATATTTCTTGAAGATACATTTCTGTATTAAATAAAATTCTATATACAACTCCAGATAAAATATTCCAGATGATGGGATAGTTTGTGTATGAACATTTGAATTAAGGGAAAAGTTGTATAACTATGAATACTACTTGATGTGTTCTTCTAATGTCAGTATGAGCTATGTAGAAGTACACTTTTGGCTGAATATTTTGCAACCTAAAAAGCACCTACTCACAAGAACTTTTAAGTTGGATTTCAACAGTCTTGTCACATCATTGATTACTGTGCAATTTATTATAAGGTGAAAGCAATCTAGAAATGCTGCATTACAGTAGCAGCATCAAAAGCACACCGGTGCTTGAAATGACATCATTTGCTTCATAAGATGACCTTCACTTACTGAAGAAAGGAACAGAAATAAAAAGGTTAAATCAATTGCACAGGGTGAAACCTACCCAAAAGTATGGCTTAAAAATTAAAACTGGACTACATATGCCCAGCTCTGACTACATGATTTTGCTGTGCATTGGGAAAACAAAACCCCTGCAGATTAACTTGGATTACACATATCCAAAGATCACTGTCCAGGTAAACGAGACCTGCACTTCACCAGCTCATCACTAACAGCTTAGTTTATTTCACTACATGTGGAAAACATACAAACACTCACAGATAGTCTTTGTTATGTAATGGTGAACAGCTTTACATTCTGGAAACACATTTGGGAATGAGACAACTGTTAAATAGTTCAGGTAGCAACTCAGGTTGGCTTTAGATAAGGGAAAGTCAGAGACTGACTTGGAGCTATGTGACTAGTGAGGCCGCTGGCACCTTAGGTCAACAATTTAATTTTAAAAATTTATACATAGCTGTGACAATAGCCCCTTAGATGCAGAGGGGCACTCCATACTCAGACACCTGACAAGACTTAGAAGGCTGAGACAGCTGGGAGCTGCACTGCACAGGGGCCATGCTTCCAGGAGCTGGACTGAGTGTGCGTTGGGTGTATGGTGCCAGTCTCAAATGAATTACAGGACCTGGGTCTTTGATCTGTGTAAGCATGAAGAGTTTGAGTGTCATGGAGGACCAGAAATTGCTAACTAAACTCACCCTGCTTTGGAACAAAAAAAGCATTGGAAATCACTCATGTGATGTGCATGTTATTGTGACTACCTCAAAATCCTCCATAAGAACAACAGAGTAATGATCTGCTTGTATCCAACTCTATGCATGACCCTGTGGGTATTCTTCCCTAGCTCTGTAGTAGCCCCATTGCATATTACTTCTCACCCCCACATACGTGTTTATCCTAGCTGCATACAGACCCCCACAAAGTAAAGCTCCTGTACTATCTCTCATTCATTAATGCAGTTTCACAGGTTAACTTTCTCTTGCCTGGTCCAGTTTTACACATGCCTGCTTGTGCCAGCACAGGATGTAAACAGAGCCTCCTTCATTTTGGAACTCAGTGCAGTTTTACTTTTCACATCTTCATAGAACTAGCACCTGAGGCAACAGGTACCTCCCCTAAATTTGATCGTATTTGCTGCTTTACTCTGCCTACTCAAGGCAAACAGGATTTCAGATCATGACATTAGACCATAATGCTCTTTTTGTTCACTTACCAAAGTTCCACACATGAGCAATACTCTGCAAGGGAACACATTCATCCCTTAGATGCAACTCTCAAAAAGCTGTAAGCAATTTTTTTTGTTTTGGATGGTTTAAATCTCTTCAGTTATATCTTATTCAACATGCCACTACTAAAATAACAAAAATTTTATGTTTTGCTGCATAACCATGAGGCAAACCACCAACAAATATGGATCCTGTTTCAAGCCAATAAGGACTGGACCAGAAATTTCTAGTTATGCTTGTATTTGACGAGAACTTCAGGATTGACATTTCTGCTTCACATGGTACCATGCCTTGCCTGCATAAATTCAGAAACAGGCACATTTTACTACCATGTATTGTTTAAATCACTGTCTATCTGACAAATTAATTAGGCTGTTATTCAACCAACAGGGAAAGAAAATCAAGTAAATATCCATTTTATATTATAAAACTATAAGTATAAAAGAAGCTGTTTAACAAGCTGTAAGTTGGCATGTCTGGGGTTTGAACTTCCATTGAAATGAAACCATATTGTAAATCTGGGCAGTGTAATAAAAACCAAAGCACATAATAATGACTGAATAAAAACAGACAATTTTTAACAATAACAAGAAGACTTTGTAATTTGGAAAAAATACATCTATTGACATGAAGTATTTTAAATATAATTCTTTCTCATCACACACACACATACACCATATAACCCACAAAACCAATTTAAAACAAGCTGCATTTTAGAAAGTGCAGAGGTACTATAAAAATATGTAGTACTTATCTTCAAAAACATCATTCCTAAAGCTGAAGTCAGTAATAGTCAGCCCTGAAATTAATATACACATTCCCATTTCCCTCCTCCATCCACACACCCTCTTAAAAGTGTTGCTGTTAACAACATGCATAAATTAATGCAACAATATTATGTCAACAATAAACAGAGGGTACTAAGCAAATAATTTGATTTCCTTCAATTTTTTTGTAATGATTTAAAGGTCATTTGCATTCCAATAACCAACTGGCAGCAATCACTTTATGTTCATGTAAGAAAGCACAGTAAAGAAATATCAGAATGAAACTAGTCTCTCATGTAGGAATTTCTTCCAGCCGATCCTTCTCTCTGTATGTGAAAAAAATCAGAGTTCAATCAGCTCTATGTTTAAAAATATTCAAATGACTTTGTAATACAGGTGTCACAAAAAAATCTGTGAGAAAATAGCACATACAAAAAAGCCCCTCCAAAAAACCCAGAAAAAAACGTTACAAAAAAACCCACAAACCAACAACCCGCAGCTCTATAAAATCAATTTGGGCAGGATGTGGTAGGTAAAGTATGAATTCAGTTTATCTTTGACAATGCAAAATTACCTTCTGAAAATTCTTACAAAAAGAGCATAGAAAGTTTTCTTCACTAGTGTCTGTCGTATATGGATTCTAACATATTATTTCATAAGGTCCTCTATGTGTTTTTAACTGAGACGATGGAGAGTTAACATTACCAACATTTTTAAACAGTTCTCTATATTTTCCATGTAATTGTGTTTTGAGATACTTTCAGGAAAATATGCAAACATGGTGATATGCATTTACAGAAAGGCCTATAAATATTTGTGTAAGCAAAACGGCCTGTCCATCCTATGGTAAATCATTTCAGATGAAGAATAAAAAATTTTGGTTTGTAGCTAAAATCAATAACGAAGAAGAGAAATAAATTGGAGTTTTGATCCTGTGGACTAAAAACCTATCACCTTAATGGAAAGGTTCAGGGGATTCTTTTGTTCTCCCCTCAAATTTTTTTTGAACTTGATACTTAATAGCTAACATGAATGAGAAAAAAAAATGTATCTAGAATCAAGGAAAGAAGTGTTTTCCTACCATGTTTTGTGGATATTATACAACGGCTGTATGTCTAAGCACACGTAAGTGCTTCTGCAGCACACCATTTTCATTAATGGCTTACAGAGGACGTTTACTGACGATGTGTGTAACTGGCATATATATTCTCTGTAGCTCTATTTGCAATGATCAAGCAGCTTTTACTAGTGCTTGAACTCAGTGTGATGTTGGATACGTTCGTTCTACAGAAGAAAGCAGCAGTGAGAATTCAAAGGAAAAAATTATGATTTTGTAAATATCTAAAATCTCTTCCTGATAAAAGAATTTTGTAAGTATGAATAAAAGCATAATAAGATAGCAATATTTCAGAAATATTTTAAATCAGAGTTGTTTTAATGCAGCATAATTATTAAGATGGAGTGGAAGAGGGTCAGGAGGGCAACTGACAGGCTTTTTTTTAAACTAATTGACAGATATGCTAAGAGAAGTACAGCTGCTCAAACAACTTCTCTTCTGTTTTTCTCTTAATTACTATTTCTTCTACGTCTTGAGATGTTAACACTGTAACTAGTTACATGACCATGTATGTACTTCTTTCACACAAGCACCCTATCGATGTAGTTCATTTCACATCAATTTTAATTAGTTTTCACATTTAGTATTTGTTATCTTGTCCCTAATAGCTTGTACGATGGATACGTAAAAGTACTTTTGTTTGCATATATATAAAAATTTTTTTGAAATTAATTCCCAGTATTTGATGTCAGAAAACGAGTTAATGCAATTCAAAGCATGAGCTGTCTTTGCCCTAAGCTTGTTAGAATGTCAGCCATGCACCTCTGATTGTGTTTGATTGAATCTCGCAGGGTCTGGCCAAATTAGAATAATGACTTTAAACCATTATTGTTTAGCATTTGCTGATGATACAATCACTGGGTCATATATGCACTCTATGAAATTTGCATCAGGCTTTTAAAATACTTTTTCTACAATCAGCACATTGGGTGCTTTAAAGGTCAAGTAAGACGACAGGGCTTTTTGCATAATTATAAATGTGGAAATGCATACAACAACTCTCAAGCACTTTTGCTGGGTAAGCTACCAGTAATTGTGCCTCAGTGCAAGCCAACAGTAACAGTTCACAGTTTCCTCATTTGTAATCACATAAATGTAGTGATTAAGTACCGGCCTATTAATTATAACCTGAAGATGAATTCTGTCTAAACAGTACTAAATCCATTGCTCAATGCCTCGCAGGTTAGAAGGATGGAAAGGTCAGACAATAATTTGATAACTGTTGGGATAACAGTGGCTAAACATGGCAATGTCTGTATGAAATCCAAATCCTTTTACATAATGTCTTTACTTTCTGACATTTTTCAGTAATGATTAAATGACCTCTTTAGGATTATCATAAAATGGTAAAAAGGTAACAAAACAAATGGTGGAAGAGGAGGAGGGAAAGGGGGATGTTCAGAAAAAGTATTGTCAATCATGCTGTGCAGCCTTGCTGGGAATAAAAATTCTTTAGCCCGTCTTTTTCTGATAGAAAAGGGAAATCTTTTGTTCTAGAAACAAGATTGAAACTTCCACTTGTCTAGAAATTTCACTTTGAATGTGATCATGCTAAACAACAATAAACAATTCACTAATAACCATAGAACTGCTTAGGATGTAATATTAGCATTCAGTCTATTAAACAAAACCAACAAGATATTTTGAAAAATCTATACCAAATATGAGTTGTGAACCACCAGAAGTAAAAAAGTTATATACCATAAAAAAAAATCCCTAATTTCCCCCATTTTATTGAAGAAAATTGTTTAATTAAAGCTAATTACACACTTTCATTATGTTTAATTACTATTTATAGACTTCTTAGCTTAAAAAAGGGACAAATTCTTGTTTTTCACTCAGTATCTGGAAGTTTTATGTTTTCTGGTTTCATACTCAAGCTGCTCCTTGCAGTAGAATGTTTCTTTTTGTAAAATTGCAACAAAACAATAAACCTACCATCACCCACAATCAATAGATACTTTTTATTAACCACATTTTAAAGGTAGGATCAATTTTTACCCAGCATTGTTTTTGAAATCTTTAAGGCTTTCCAAGGCAACTTTACAAATGGAACATCTCCTTAGGTTGTGCAGGTTTCAGCATCAGAGGTTTTTAAAATCTGACTTAATAAAGCCCTGAGCAACTAGGTCTGACCTCCTGCTTGGCCCTGCTTTGAGCAGGAAGTTGGGCTAAAGACCTCCTGAAGTCCCTTCTGGCCTGGGTTACCTACAATCTAATTCTACAATCCTGAAACATCTTCCTTCAGCAAAGAAAACACCTGTCATCCCATACTAATAACATTTGCAGAATAGGGCAGGTTCTCTTATTACCTGCAGCAGATTTATTTAGATAGAATATATACCAGTTCACCCACAGTCATTACATTTTCACTCTGCAGTAAGATGCATAATTTCAGACTGCTCACATCTGTTGTTGCTGACTTTGCCCTACTGAGACACCAGGTAACACACACTTTCTTGTTGCAGAAGAACTAATTGGTTAACAACATATTTTTTAAGTTAATGTTGTAAGTTTCTCTAACAATACAATGAGGGGAGGAAATAAACTTTGTTTCATATTCTAAGAAATAAATAAATACAGTACCCCCTTTTCTTTTCATAGAGGTTACACTTACACTACTACACTAAATAGGTCCACATCAAGAGTTCAAATCCTGACATGGAATCATCCATATATTTACAAAGTCATCACAATTTCTATTACAGTTACAACAGAGGTTAGGTATTACCTCCAATTCTGAAACTCAAAAAGTTCACTGTTTAGTGCAATTGAAGAATCATTGCAAAATCATGTTACCAAACTATTTCACCATAAGTGTTTTTATAGACATGACCTGAGACCTGCCAGTTGGCCTCAGATCCAGACACTAGCCTTCAGATTTCAGTTTTATTTATTACTATAGATTCAGCTAGAGAAAAAACAATCATCTATGCCTCTGGCCCAACTGTCTTTGCAGTTTCCTGCTACTAGTTTCTTGCTGCTCACATCACACCAACCATAGATACTACTTCCAGAAATTAAACTTAGAAAACTATATGCACTTCTTTAAACTTGATATAGATGAAAGTCAAGGGTCATTTCGTGAAAACCTTGGCTCAAATGAGAGTACTCTAATCAAGTATTCAGACAATACAAAGTTTAGAGTTGGATCTAGACTTGCAATACTGTAATTTTAAGTGAAACTTAAAGATTTTGTTGAGTAAGAAAATAGTTACTTTGTGGGAATTCATATTTACATTGACTCTTCAGGCCAACATTGTTTCTGCTCTCTGTACCCTGTCTGTGTTCTCCTTAATATAAGTTCTATGCTTATGACATGTGGCCAAAGCAGCCACAGAACACTGAACCCACTTTTAGTATCCATAAGTAACCTTTGATGTTCCATAGAAAATAATATAGAACAAAGTTTGATGTATTGCTACCTCTTATTAGAGTTCTGTTTTACTGTTTCTATGCTTCTGTCCCCGTGATAAGTTGTTTCAGAAGATAAAGTAGAAAATTTTCATTCTTATAAGTGACGTTAATGTTCTCTTTTGAGATCCAAAGCAAAAAAAAGTAGTTATGACAGAAAAGTTTTTAGCGTTCATTTAGTTAAACAATCTGAGCAAGAATACATCACTATACACCACAGATTTGTCACTTTAGTGATTCTAAATTTTAATATCTAAGTGTCTGCTTTGATGGTAGAGTTCTGAGAATGTATAGAACGTGATTTGTACTCAAGACGTGACATGACTAAGTAAGATTTTATCTTAAAGGGGCTGTAAAACAACAGTTTAAAACAACAGTTTGCATCAAAATAATTGGTGGTATTTAATCACTATTAACTGTTATTATGATCAATTTAGTATAATTAAATCCATTGCATTCAATGACATTGTTAGGAAAACACAGTTGCTTATTCTCTGTTGACTCATAAGAATTTTGTGAAAAATAGCCACTCTGGAAAATTAAAAAACATGTTTAACATATAAAGCTTTGATTTCATGATGGGTTTTGATTCAATTAAGATTTTTTTTTAAATTGCATTGGTGCAAAATAACATTATTTAGCTGCAAAAAACGGAACTAAGATTTAAACTTTTGTTTTATTAGAAGATTTGATCAGTGCAGGGCGATTTGCTTTCTTTGTTGTAATGGGTTAACCTGAGGGAAGACCCCAGATCCCCAATAAAAAAATTCTTCAGAGGAATAAGACAGCAGAAAACAGGCTGCTAGCTTAATAAAATAGTTTATTTCACTAGGACTACTAAGAATAGAAAGAATAATAATAATAAAAATATTAAGGCAATACATAAAGATACATTTCCCTTCTCCCAAAAACCCACCAATGTCAACTTCCACCAAACACACGAAGTTAAAACAAAACATGGGATTTTTAAGGATCCTTCTTAATACAGAAACAAAGTCTCTCTCTTCTGCTACAACTCCATTTCCAGCAGTAGTCCCATCTGGGAAAAACTTACTGCAGTGAGAAAATCAGTCCCTCTCCCAAGAAACAGTCTATGGGCTGTGTTTTTTTAAAGATGAGTTATTTACAGTCTGGATAAAAGTAAAAGGTCCTTCTCATCAATCTCCACAAATATCTCTGTATCTTCGCACTTCTAACGATCCACTTCTCCCGCGGTGTGGGAAACAAACTCTCCATCCCCCCAAATATGTTCCATGGCTTATTGGAGATTAGTTAAATTGTATTTAAAGCTCACCAAGGCTTATAGAAGATAAAAGTCCCAGCTGTATATTTGATGTATCTTTCTCTCCTCTGACTTTGGGGTCACCATAATAGGTTCCCAGCTGCGTGGTCCCACCGTGTTGTCTTCTCCATGCAACCAGGTCTTCTCTCTCTCTCTCTCTCAGAAGAAAGGCTAGTATCCCATAGTATATACCTGAACAATCTTGACCTTACAAAGTCCTCGTGATATCTCTCTCTCTCTCTCTCTCTCGACGTGCAGTCTCTGATGCGGTGTTTTCCCGCAGCATAATAGGTCTCAGTTTGAAACGAACCCACGCCTCCAAAAGTGGTGCTGGGTCCCTCCAGGGTCTAGGGACCGCTGGCGCGGTGCTGCCACTGCCCAATGCGCAGTTTTACTCCTGTCACCCCTCAGGGAGGCAGCAGAGCCAGGTAGATGAGTCCCAGAGGGGCCAGAGCCCCCCCTCCCCCCCCCGGGAGCTACAGCCCTCTCCCTCTAGTTTGGAGCCCAGAGCTACGATGGAGAACACCCAGTGTCACTTCGTCTTCTTCCTCCCCAGTATGCAAATTTCGCTAGGCAAACACAACTGTTCATTGGTCCAAAATTTCATCCAATCACAACCCATAACATTTGTATACTGAGACAGCTCTGTGAGTGGAAAGTCTACTTTCACTATTCTCAATTTCTGGAAACTAACTGCAAGATATGAAAATATTAATAACAAGTTTCTCTGACTTAATTTCTAGGTTTTAATCCATTTCCAGTATTCCTTTCTCTGTGAAATCTTAGTTCTTGCTGAATGAAGAAAGTAAGTGCTGTAGTGACTTCAGAACAGCAAAAGGTATTCTGCCATGTCTGGCAATGCAGAACTGAGATTTTTCCTACACAGTGTTCAAAAGAAGTATCATCACGTAGCATCAGCAGTATAACACCACGATTGTTTACTGACAGAAATCTTGTTTCTGAAAGAAAATTAAATTGATAATTTTAAGAAGGCAAGCTTCAAGCTAACATTATAAAGAAATTCTGAAGTTAGTGGAGGGTTGTGAATATGCGCAGTAGATATTGTGGCACCTGGATCATCTCACTGGCATTTCTTAAATATTTATAGGTGTGGTTTGACTGGTAGCTTAGGCAAAGGACTCTATATGAGCCCTGGCAACATTAGTCAGTAGCCAAAAAAGAAAGAAGGAGAATAAAGTGGTTTAAACATGGGAAAAACAACCAAGCTTTCTGAGGCCAAAAGTGTCTCTTTGAAGGCATTCTGAATTGTCTTCCTTTTGTTAAAGTGACTTCTCCAAAAAGACACAAATGAGCCCCCTCTTTAAGGATACACTTTGTTTTACACACTGGATAACCTGATTTTTAAAAGGTTACTTTTAAATAATGAAAATACAGCAATAAGTGTGATAGATTAAATAAAAGCCTTGAAGGCAAATTTATTCTCCAACTTGAAAATGTTTTTTACTATGTACAGTTGGTCCTAAACAAAATCTCCTTCCTTCCCTGGCCTTACAAGGCTTAACATAGTGCTTGCCACCTACAGCAGGCAGACTGCCTTTTTTCCCCAGGATTTTCTCAGTCTGCATGGTTGCTGCAGACTCTCTGCAAACTCCATCCTGCCCTTCAGGGAGAAAAAACTTATTTGCTTTCAGAAGAGGTGCAGTGTCCCTGCCTCCAGATAACTCACTGAAAGGGAATCATGTGTGATAAAGCAGAAAGACAGCTTCCTTCTCAGTAAGTAGGAGTCACAGCGTACAGTATTCACACAGCACAGAGTAAACAAGACTGCTATACTGCTTGTCCTGTTCTTTGCATATCTCTCTTTATTCAGTAGAGAAAAGGATTGCTTGTATCATCTTTCAAATACTCATGCTGTCTTGTATCTGCTGCAGTACAAGGACTTTAATAAAAATTTATGCCTTCAGGCTTCTGGATGCAATGTGCTGTGCCTAGCAGTATTTTTCTCCCACTGCAGAACTGGCTAATTATTTTTGTTTCTCCATTCTCTGGGGCATGTCTCAAATAACAGATACTGAGTTTTGTGGTGGAAGAATATCTAGCAGATAAAAAGATCTTTGAGGTGAGAGTGAATTACATTTCTCATGTGTCTGCCACTGCTTGCTCAGTCAGGGTCACATAACCTGAGACATAGGGTTAGCAGGGTCAGATGGGAATCTTTACCCACATTTTATTTTCAGCTTTTTACTGAAGTACTGGCTGAGATTTGCCAGATGGAATGATCTGTACATATAAATTGTCCACCAATGCTGTGGGTAAAGGGAGAGGTGACCACAGTAAAAGTGCATCTTAGGAAAATATTTAAGAAATGGAAGGGCTTGATTTAACTCAAGTCTATGTCTTTCTGAACAAAATATTGATCATTTATGACATAGGAGAGGTCAAGCTAGTGGTGTCTTGGTGGTCAAATAAGTGTTCCCTTCTGGCCTGCAAATCTAAACCCAAAAAATTTTAGAAATTTTATCTTAGATAAAAATGGTAGCCTATGTTACCTTGTGCTGCTGTGTTCAAATCATGTCACATGTTCATCCATAGAGTTAAAAATGAGTTCTATAAATATTTTTTAAAACTTACACTGTTGTTTTTTTTTCACTGGGCTTCCTTGGTGATAGCTGCTATATTTATTCCTTATTAATATGCATATATTGTATAAAATATATTGATATAACATGTGAAAACCTGAATTCTTAAAATCACTTTGACTAGGAAAGCAAAGAGCTCAGCACATGCAAGTGTATAAAAGGAAGTACTGGATTGTTACATATATGTTAGGTCTGCTTTCCTAAAACCAAAATCCATTCAGAAATAGGATACTGTTACATTCTATTATTTTTTATAGGGAAAAAAATATTTAAAATGCATAAAAAATGTCAGCTGATAGTACTTTGTTTCAAAAAATAACAATTTGAGTAATTCTGATAAGAAAATTTTGAACAATCTGTGAAATTAATCACATGAGCAATAGAGTTAAGAGTTATTGTATAGATCACATGGGATAGAACAGGATTTAAATGCTATTAAACAGAGAACCCGCTAAGGACATGTCCTGAGGAAAAGCCTCCAGCAAATACATAACTTGTTGAGACAATATCTCTAACAGATGTGGCATTTTGTGATATGCAGCAGTCAGTAAGAGAGGCATGTTGTTTTTTTGCTTTTTCTAATGAAGACAGACAAAGAAAGCCAATTTTTAGTAAGGAAAAAATGAATACTTTCTGAATCTAAAATTAAAATATAGTTTTGTTTTTCACAATAGAGACACTTCAAAGAATAGTAGAACCATTAGTTGTGGTAAAGTAGTTCTACTATTGAAGTTTCAGATGTTCTCTTTTAAGAAAAAAAAATAATTCAACCTAACTGGTATTTTAAAAATATCTAAGATTAATAGAAGATGACTGCAGTGATACACTGCACTAGAAACTTATTTCTAGTATTTGTGCACAAAAATGATCTTCAGTTATAGAAGTCTATGCTTACACAGGAAACTGGGTAAGTATAAATTCAGAGATGGCCTATCTCTTTCCTTTATAATTCTTCAGCAGCAGATATAATCTCTGTATTCTCAATATTCAACCTATGTATGGGTCAGTTTGCTTATCCGTGTTTTTTAGTGAGATGCTGTTATTCCTCTCTAGCATCTACACAGTCATTATTTCCACAGTGCTCTAAGTCATTAAAAAGGGAGAATTATCACAGAATAATAGAATCATTAAGGTTGGAAAAGACCTCTAAGATCACCAAATCAAACCATTAACCTAACACTGCAAAGTTCACCACTTAACCATGTCCCTAAGTGCCACCTCTAAATACTTTTTTTATACCACCAGGGATGGTGACTCAATCACTTCCCTGTGCAGCCTTTTTCAGTGTTTAATAACCCATCCTGTAAAGAAATTTTTTCTAATATCCTACCTAAACCTCCCTTGATGCCACTTGAGGCCACTTCCTCTTGTCTTGTTACTTGTTACATGGGAGAAGAGACCGACCTCCACCTGGCTGCAATCTCCTTTCAGGCAGTTGTGGAGAGCAATAAGGTCTCCCCTGAGCCTCCTTTTCTTCCAACTAAACAACCCGAAATACTTGTGCTCCAGACCCTTCACCAGCTCCATTGCCCCTCTTGGGACACACTCCAGCCCCTCAATGTCCTTCTTGCAGTGAGGGGCCCAGAACTGGGCACAGCACTCGAGGGGTGACCTCACCAGTGCTGAATACAGGGGGACAATCACTGCCCTGGTCTTGCTGGCCACACTGATACAGGCCAGGATGCCATCGGCCCTCTTGGCCACCTGGGCACAGCTGGCTCAAGTTCAGGTAGCACTCCCAGGTCCTTTTCCTCTGGAAAGCTCTCCAGCCACCACATGCCTGTAGCGAGGCCTGGGATTGTTGTGACCAGCTCATGTCCAGACTCATTAGGTTCTTGGACAAAAATATAATATGACCTGAAAACCATTACTGATTGAACATTTAATTTTAAGAAGCACCATCATTTATTTTAAACACTTGACCTCCAAAGAGAAAGATACATTAAAGTACACTTAAATTACAAATTATTTATGCAATAAAGTAAAAAATAAAATTAGTCACAGGAGGGAATATTATTGGCTTGGTTCCCCTTCTACTTACCTGTGAAAGGATTAAAATCAAATTAATTCTCTCTAAATGTACTGTGCATGTTAGCAGAATGAACTGGAAAACATGTATTCTGACTAGCAAGGTTTCAAAACTTTTCCTCTATTTAGTGTTTTTTGATTCTTGTTTGGCTTCAGTTTCACAGTTCATAAATCAGAATCTCCTTTGATTCTGTTGCTTCAATCCAGCATTACCATTTCTATGGTACTGTAATGCTCTGCTAGAGGGCAGTAATAGTGTGACTGGGTAACACAAATCTTCAGCCCTAGAAATTAGTTTTCCACTTTTTGAGCTACTTGTGCCAATAGTCAAGTCTTTGCTGTTACAAAGTTAGGATTTTTTCCCTTTCAGAAGTATTTCATAATACCCTTTTTGGAGGATATTCTGCATTCTTCCCGTTCATCTGTATGATAGTTACCATAAGTATTTTAGGTTGAATTTCTTTATCTCTGTCCAAAAACCCTGAACCAAAATGGGAAAAGAATCCTTCCAATTTTCTTCATACTTCATGATCAACTCATTTCTGTTTTCCACCTTACAAAACCAGGTCTTGACATCAGTATCAATATTCCCAAAGTTTTAATAATTTTCATTGCATATTAAATGAAAATACCTCTATTTCTGAACTGTATTCTCAAACGCATTTGCTTTCATTAGCATCTCTGCAATGTATATTGGACATTAAGTAGCAGATATAATCTACTTAGGACTTAAGATACAGTGGAATTTAGGACATATAAATGTCATTTTATTACCAGTGTTAAAACACCATAAATAAATTGGAATAAATATAATAAACTGGATTTTTACCAAGTAAGCTCCATCTGGGAAAAGTTTCAGGCCATATAAAAATTAGAAATTATGAAAGTCAGCACTTGTGTTGTATTTCATTCACCCCTAGTTTTTCACTAGGTTTTTTAGGAGGGACTGAAAAAAGGACCAACACAACCATGGTTAAGAAAGTATGTTTGTGAGGACACTGTCAATAGCCAGTTTCGAGGTCCAACAACTTCCTAAATCTTTCGTATTGGTAAGAAATATAAAACAGGCTTAACCCTGCTATGTCCAAGTACTTAAAGCTCTTGTAGCTGATGCAAGTCCATTGACAGCTTCCTTGGAGAGGCCGAGAAAATGAAAAGTCCCTGAAGCTATTTTATATCAAGAATATATTTCTTACTGCATTTTATAAGTATTGAATACACTTCTCTAATTAAGCAGCAGCAATTGCTAATAACATCTTTTGACTTACACTGGTTTTTGAAGTGTAAGTGAAACATTAAGCATAATGTTTTCATTAAGTAGAGTATATGATATTTACATGGTAGATGAAACAACAAATGAATGACTTCTTCACCTATATGCTGTTATGCTAAAAATGAAGGTCAAAGTTCTGCACCTTTGTGATAAAATAAAAATAGGAATTTACAATAAAAGTGAAATAAGAAGAACCAAAGACAAAACAGAGAAGCATCTGCAGCATTTACTAACCACTTTATCTATCATCTGCTTATCTTACCTGTCTGGAAGCCCTAGAGAAAATATAAGGTTTGTAGCGTATTCTGAAGGATAATAAATACAGCATACTTTACACCATATGGATTATCTCAGACCTTCATAAAAAGCTGTCAAAACCAAGCAATATACAAGCTCCTGAGTGAGCATATGTTGCATTATGGCATGATTAGAAAGATGTTTTTCAGACTAGAGGAATCAGAAAACTTTTACATCTCAAAAGCAAGACAATCAATCATCAAAAGTCCTATAGGTAACTAGTGCAAAGCTAAAATTACAAACGACAGGAGTTAAAGGAGAGGAATAATACACTCATTGAAAAGCAATTGCCAGATTTTGCAGTCAGTTTCTATACTGATGGAGCACCTACACCAGATTTCGAATCCTAAAGATCTTGGACAATTAAAACAATTTAATATGATAGATTTGTATTAAAGAATTAAGTTGTATTCATGACCACTGCATAATCAATTTATAAGTGGACAGATTTGCTAAAGCAAGTGACAATTGTGATCTGAGACTAAAATTAAAATTAAAATATTTTTCATGTAATTGAGAAAACTGTTTTTATCAGTACTGAAATGGAGAATAGTGGACCAAGAAAAGGAAAATTTCTAATACCTCTGCTGCAGTTTGGTTTGTTTCTGCAATACATGCTATTTTATCAACTTGTTATGATGACAAAGATTGAAGAAGAGAAATATTAAAGCAGTTAATGGAGGCAGTTTTATAAAGGCTGGAATGAGAAGATTGTGGTAGAACATCCCCCACGTTGCCAGTAAGAACAGTATCTTCACTACAAAACCAAACATGTAAACTTTCCAGTGCTTGAGTGTAGCATTTCCGTCTCTTCATAATATGCTGCAGTAATATAATCCCTATGGGATATTGCCCAAGTTCATTTTTCACTGCAGCTCTTTCACTTCCCTGGTAACGTTCTTAAGAAAACCAAAACAGTAATCACAAATGTGAGTGAAACAGTTGCACTTAACTTTCATTAACAGACTTATTACACAACTATAGTAGTTTACACATAAAATGCAACTCTCAGGTATTGCTCCGAGATAAACCTTGGCAATGTGTGATTTTTAGCAGCCAATGCCATAAATTAGACTAATCTGATGCAAAAAGTTATATCCTAACCCAAATTATCTAAATTATCCCAGATTTTGATGCAAATACAGTCCTTGCATTGCATCCAAATTTATTAAATTATTACAATTTTTGTAGCCACAATATTTCTTCATCATGAAAAATGTACCTCAGCAATGCTGCTATTTTACTTTCAGCATAAATATTAGGGTGAACTATGAGAACGGGATAAAGTACATTGTGTGACAGTAATATATATGTTTATTTGCAAACATTAGACAGTGTGACATTTTTTTTATTCACACCAGGAATTATTTCTGTGGGATAAAGGAAGCAGTAAAATGTTCCCTTGTGAGCAGAAAAGGAAGATACTATCACTATCTAATTTTCACTGTATTTAAACTTGTATTAAACAACACTCACTACTTTTAAGTCTACTTCTTTCATTTAATATGATATTGTAGAGGCAGTATATTCTTTGAAGATGGCTTATCTTCAGTAGCTGAAATGAATTGCTTTTCCTGAATTGGAAAGACAAAAACCTTTCCATCACAGGACTACATCAAAAGAGCTCCAAACAATTAGGATTACATTAAACAATGAGAATTAGCATTTTCTTTCAAAAAATATTAATTTTTAAAATTTTTATTGTTATTATCCACAATGTCTGTTAATAATACTTAAAATATGTACAACAAAGAAAATCCCACTGTGTGCATATCCACTATGTTACAATGTGCAGTATCTCCTACGTTCCCATTTGCCGATTTCCCAGCTACCACTGTTCAAAACATAACTTATCTCACTGAAAATCAGTTCTGAGAAGATTAAATGTTTGCAAACATCTAGAAAGTTGCTGAATAAGTTACAGCAATTTTTCACCAAAGTTATCATAAGTTTTATTATGCTGTTTTACACTGCAGTTAATTAAATAAAATGGTAACTTTATAAAACAAGTAGCACATATTTCAAGACTGATTCCATCAAATCTAATTGTCAACAATATATATTTAACTGTCAATAAAGGAAAAACACATGTAAAGCATATATATATAGGAAATACACCTTTTAATTAACTCAAGCACATGTGAAAAGGCATGAGATGACAGTAAGAAGTAACTCCAAATCTTTCTGACATCTACATCACTAAGATTTTAAATCTTAGAATCACAGAATCACGGAATTATTTAGGTCAGAAAAGATCTTTAAGACCATCAAGTCCAACTGTTAAACCAGCATTGCCAAGTCCAACACTAAACCATGCCCCTAACTGCCATGTCTACATGACTTTTAAATATCTCCAGCAGTGGTGACTCAACCACTTCCCTGTGCAGCCTCTTTCAATGTTTTACTACCCTTTCTGTGAAGATTTTTTTTTCCAAATATCCAACCTAAACCTCCCCTGGTGCAACTTGAGGCCATTTCCTCTTATCCTACGGCTTGTTAGTTGGAAGAACAGACTAACCCCCACCTCGCTACCGCCTCCTTTCACGGAGTTGAAGGGAGTTATAAGGTCTCCCTTCAGCCTCTTTTTCTCCTGGCTAAACAGCCCCAGCTCCCTCAGCCACTTCTCATTAGGTTCATACAATTGGCCTTGGTCCATTGATCCAGTCTGCCCAGTTTCCTCCGCAGAGCCTTCTTACCCTCCAGCAGATCAACTCTCCCACATGACTTGGTGTCATCTGCAGAATGTTGTCTTAGAACAATGTCCAAAACTATTTCCAATCTTCTAAAGTGAGTAGAATGACTAATTATTAATTGCCCAGTAATTAGCCATTAATACCATCCATATTAATCCCATAAATGGTATGCATTCCTTCTTTTTCAACAGCAAAAATAAGTGTGACCATTTCCTGAGCTGTCCTGAAATAATTTCTCTGCAAATGAAAGAAGGTAACTCTTTCTTCCTTTCTTTTTAGGCTCAAAAGGAAAAGCAAAATATAGGAAATTAGGTTGGTTTTCTTTTGTCGTGGACTGTTGTCATGGGCTGATTTACAGATTCAAGTTATTTTCTGCTTGATGGAGTTGGGGGAAAATGCATAGAATCGGTGCACTCGCATCACTGTAATTAGTGGATCTCTGAGGGATGACAACGACATGGCAGTTCTAATGCTTCAGCACCAGGGGAAAGGCTGTTTTTTGTAAGTCTCCCACAGTACTGACAGTTCAGGTATTCATACTTTTGTTATCTTCAAGATCTTAAATCTTTCTTAAAATGAACAACAAAGGAATAAGAATTGAATTCTAATGGATTTAAACTAAATAAGTAGAAATTTTATGTCTCCAGTTCTTGTCCGCTTTCTCTATGTCACTTGAGATGTCTTTGTTTTCTTTGGCATTGTCTCTCAGTTGTCTTTAATGGTCTTGCAAAGTACTTGAGTATGTAATCACTATTCATACAGAAGCTGCTTAATGACTTTATCCTTATATCTCCTCTCTAAAAAAATATTTTCCAATCTACTTTCTCTATTTTGATATGGAGAGGGAGTCATAACCAGGAAATAAACAGAACTCTGTATGTTATTAGATTTTAGAGAATTCCACTTTTATCAGTGTCATAGAGATAAGCTGTGTTCTATTTCTTCCCAGTCAGAGAGGAGCTTACACTTGCTTTTAGCTTCCATTAGCATGGTTTGTTTTATGGTGTTCCCTTTTTCAATGATAAGCAGCACTACAGCAGACTACTGGCTTTTGCTCCTTGTATTAATTTGTGTATGTTACTGAGCGATACGGACCTTGAGTGTGATTTAGCTTGCTGGAAAAAAATTATGGCAGCGATGGTAGCTGAAATGCAGTAACAAGCTGTGGTCCTCCTCACTGAGTACTCGCTGCCACATCTGAGGCAGCAAGGTACAGTATAATGGGTAAGCGCTCCACTACAGTTTCCTGTAGAAGGAAAGGGACATGGTGTTGCCTTGCTAAAGTTCTTCATTTAGCAATGTTTGGACAGATATAGCTATAAAAGGCCTATACTGGACTTCTTTTAAGTTACCTACTAGGAACTAGGCACCTGGAGAGCTTGCTAGGTGCCTAACTTTCCTCTAAAATGAACCCAAACCTTTCACTTCCAAGGCTGTGGATTCTATGTGCACAGCTCATGGATTCTATCTTGGTCATTAGATACATCTATTTACAAAGAACATGGAAAGCCTACTACCTACCTCATTTTCTTATCATTTTATTCTCCTTCAGTTGCAAGTATTGTTACTTGCACAAGAATAACATCCTATTATGAGCTGCAAGTCAGTGACAGCAATGAAAATCATGGTGCTGCTTCTGCCTATCTGTTTTCCAAGATTTTTCTATTAGTCACACCTTCATTGTTGAAAATTCAACTATTTCCTGGACTGAGTAGCTTGCACCTACTGCGCAGCATCCTCCTTGACTGAATGTTTATATTTACTACAGTAAATTATTTCAATGAGAATAAATTTATTTCCACTAAGCACATCAGGGCTGTGATGAGCACTGTCCAGCTGTAGTTATAAACATTTTTTCCAAGGATGTGTTGTGGCCCACATAGCCATAACATGATTGTACTGTACACATTCAGGTATCATTCATAGTTAATTGGATATAATATCTGTAGAATCTATTAATTATTCAACCTAGACAGTCTTTGAAACAATTGTAAAAACAAACAGCAAACTTACCTAATTTTCACATTATACAAGTGTCCATTGTCCACTCTAGCAGTGCCAGTGATGTTTTTGACTTCTTCTGCTTCATCACATAAATACTGGTACTACAGAGTAGGAAAAAGTTTTAATTACATTATTTATAAAAATTAAACACTTGCAGGCTTAGAAACTTGAATTTTAAAATAATATGTGGTTTCATAAAAACCTGAAGGATGTCATGTGTATCAAGGAAAATTAATGTTTCATTAACTGTTCTGGTTCAGGAAGTTTATTGTACCAGAAATATACAATTACACATATATATTTCCTAGCCTGCATGAAAATGCTTTAATCTTTGTGTACCGTACAATCAGGTATTATTGGTCTGATTTGCAAAGAAGTTGACCATCTGCAACCTATCTGAAATTAACACTGGCCACGGGTGAATTTTACTTACCATTTTATGGCTTCCTTACACTTCCAAACACGTAATGTAGCGTGCAGGCTTGAGCATTTTGGAGCACCATTTAATTTTCTATACTAATGTGAACAAGCACTTGATTTCATGGTTTATCTACTTGTAATTGTAGCTTGATTGTGAGCTTAGAACCATTTGTTCATTGGGCTTTAAATCTACATTTAATTGACCAGCTTTGTGAATGATTAAGTGAATTCAATTAGTTCTAACATGGCACACTGGGATCTCTGAATAGATTTGTGTCAATTAAAGTACTTTCATATTTTATGGTGCTTATGATATGTTAGAAAAATATTTTTCTGCATCATTACCATGAATACAAGTAAGATGAACTTAAAGCCATCAACATTTTCTAAACCTTGGACAACTTCCTGCCCATGACTAATCTCATTTGTTCTGGACAAAGATAGTCACGATATAATGAAAGACAGAAAATCACAATATGACAAAATAAAGTAAAAGGTAATTTTCTTCTTTTACTGTTTATCTTCAGTTTATATATCTACTTAGTATGGTCATGGTCTTTAAACATGGAGGAAATATAATACAAATATGTTGTTTCTAACAGACATTTCACAGTTCTTACAGAAGAATATAATTACAGGTATTTTTGGAAATTTTTAGCAGGAAAATGGGAGATCCATTATGAGATAAGTAACTTTTCTTTTACTATCTTTTTATACCTCTTTAATATCTGCCTATCTCTTCATAACAATCAAGCTTTTATTCTTCCTCAGAAAAGAAGGAATAATTTTCGAAAGGTAAAGATATACCACAGTATACTTTACTCTTTAAAGTTTGTAAACAAATATATTCTTAGTTAGTCTGCCCATGAAAGCCAAGGAAGTGGTTTTTTTTCTGATCTTGTGGAACTGTGATTTCAATAATAGATGAAGAAAAAGGTTTCTACTCAGAGACACACAGTAACAAAGATACACTCTATTCCCTAGCACAGTAAATTTTCCTACGACAATTCACCCAATTCCACAGCCTTCCTTATGACAACTTTAATGAAGTTACACATGAGGAGGTTCAGTTAGTTTAGGCTTTATATATTAAATACAATAACTTAATTTGTACCACATGTAAAGACAAAACCTTCATTCTTTATTTTTGTGTTTTAATGTGTACTCTTGTAAGTCATACTGATCATATTAGCCAAGAATTGGACAAAACAGCAAGTTTGACAACTATTTTCCTTAAAATACTAAAGAATGTCAAGAATCTCTGTAGTTTATTTACTATCTTCTACTGTAGGAAAAAGAAAAAATATTAAACTTTTTTACAAATCCTAACTTCTCCTTCAGTGGGAGATTTTGATGCCTTACCTGCAAAGCACCATTATTGATGACAAGCCGAATTAAAAAATGTTGTATTGTTTCTGGGCTCTGTTCAATATTTAGGAGAAGTCCATGAGGATTATAGGTCTTAAATTCCAGGTGGATGAAGTTTTGCATGTTCAAATGTAAGCCTTGAAATTCCAGGTAAGAATCACCATGGTAGCGAGAATAACTAAAATCTGTAAATAGAATTTTGAGACGTATAAGGATATAAACACATTTTTCTTCTTCACACACTGCTTTCTTATTCTGCTAATGGTAGCAGAGATATAGGATACTTTTTTACATCTGTCAAGGAGTAAGATATAAATCAGAAAACCAATTTTAGATTTCTTCTGTCAAAGGTTAACACAGAGTTTATAAAACTAGACATAAAGGTTTTGGTCAAATTATATTAAGCAGGCATATAGATCAATGCCTGAAAGACTAGGCTATGAAGATGATAGCACTTGGTACATATCTAGCAGCTTTGGCTCAATATTTTTTTCAAAGTTAGGTGTTTTAATCAAAGCTAGATGCAGGAATGAATGGGTTTGAAGTCTCTACAGAAACCACACTGTATGGAAAGGAAGGAAGACATTCTACAACCTGATTATGAAATTGGCATCTTAATAAATATGTCAACTATTTTGTGGTGCTAGGGTGAAAGCTGAAAATTTCCCTTGTGACTACATCTAGCTTGTCTGATTTATCTAGAAAGCTCTTAACGTTCAGCACCCTGTGCCATACCTGGCAAGGGCAGATGCAGCTCCTATTGAAATGGAAAATGTATGTGAATACATGGCTTCAAGCCCATCAGATGACAAATGACAACAATTTCTCTCTGTCCCCTTCGTCTCCTCTTTCCTTTCCGTGCGCCTTTCCTCTTCTTTTTCTTCTTTCTTTCTCTTTCTTTCTTTCTTTCTTTTTCTTTCTCTCTCTCTTTCTCTCTTTCTCTCTTTCTCTCTTTCTTTTTCTTTCTTTCTTTCTTTTTCTTTCTTTCTCTTTCTTTCTTTCTTTCTTTCTTTCTTTCTTTCTTTCTTTCTTTCTTTCTTTCTTTCTTTCTCTTGCTTTCTTTCTCTTGCTTTCTTTTTTCTTTCTCTTTTCCTTCCTTCCTTCCTCCCTCCCTCCCTCCTTCCTTCTCTTTCTTGCCTTTGTTTCTTGTTCCCTCCAGTTTTCTCTCCCCCTCTTCTATTTTTTGCTCCCTTCCCTCCCTTTGTTGTTTTTCCCTTCCTTTTCTTTCCCTTCCTATCCTCTCCTTTCTCTTTCACTTATTGTATTTTTACAAGGGAAGCATATTTAACATGCACACGGGTACCTATTTGTACACAAACGCAGTCTTGCACTTCGGTGTTTTTACTTGCAAGTATTTAAACTGAGCGTCAGATCAATGCATTTATCTCACTACATTTGTCTGCCTATAAGGACTTAAAAATGTGGGTTCTCCTCACATGTAACGTGAGGAGTTAAGTATTTTAATTCTTGTAGAAGCAGGTATATGCTTTAGTCTCACTTGAAGAATCACACAGCATACAATTATGTTTGATCAGCTCTATGAGACTGATAAAAATCTAAAGAAATATTACCAATTCACCCATCTTGTGAAAAATGTTGGTGTAACAATATGAACACCTAGATACAATACACAACACATAATAAGTGAATAATTCAATTTCACTTTGATCAAATTGCACTGAATCATCTGTATAGGGTTTTTGAGTATCTTTAAAGGTCACAGATCTGTTTCTATTTTCCAAAATAGGTAAAATTTTAATCTGTTGTGACAACAACTCCAATAGCAAATACATCACTATATATGCCTAAATTCTGAACACCAAAGATACTGGGATAAAACAAAACTATTGAGGTTGAACTGTTGTATGTCACTATAAGAGTATGCTAAATTTTATCCTTTCATAACTTTGCATAAACCTGTTTACAAAGTCAGAGTCACTGTGGTCACATCTCAAACAAAGCTCTTAAAAAATTCTTAGTGCTTATGTGAGAATCAGCAATATATGCACATATACAACATTCAGTAAAATAGACAAAAAATTTCAAGCAATATCAATCAATAACCAGTGATGCAAAAAAAGAGATTTTATAATTTTAAATGTATCTAATAATTAAAAATTCTGTTTTGGACTGTTAGCCTCTATGTGTAAATTTCAGAAAATTCAATTAAAAAAAAATTGCACGGAGAAGTTTTTACCTTTTATAGATATGACAATTTCTCTAAGAAAAGGCTAACGCATCCCTAACCCTTGTTTGTTTTCCTTCCTGAGCTAGCCACTGAGCTCTAAATCAATCTTTCATTCCATTTGCCCTGAATTGCCCCTCCACATGGTTTGCTTATCCCAAGGAAGCACTGGGTTATTCCCACACTCCTGGAATACTGATGTCTAACCATCTCTTTTTCTTGATCCACTTAGGAGATCAGCTTGGCTAAAAGACAGCAAAGTTGCACAGAACATCCCTTTCCTGCATTCCTAATTCCTTGTGTTACCTTCTCAATGTTTTGGTGGTGGGGGATTTTTACTATTGGGTTGTTCTTCTTTCCTGCATTGTTCAGCATATAATAAAGTTGACGTGAGAACAGATCAAAACTATGTCAGCTCTTCAGAGCTTTGCTAACACAAGACGTCTGAGCCCCTAGATCTCAAAAAAGAGTAAAATCTGTAATTGTGAGGAGGAAAAAAGTGGGTGCAGGAGCAAAGCAGTTTATTCATGATTCCTGAAATATAATCTAACTCTGATAACTGAGGCCAGACTGGATTATCTACTAAAATTCAAGGAAGACCAAACAAGCACAAGCTGGTGGCATCCATCTTTCTCTTTCTATGTGTAATTGCAGCAAGCACACAGAGCACTGTAGACTTTATTCTGACTGATGTCCATTTCTTTTTATCTACATATGGCAACATGATGCCTTGCAAGGCAATACACTTCATTATTCCATGGATTTGAGGCCAGCTTGGCTTCTTATGGGAAATACATTCATGCTGCTAAATAGAAAACTTTTTAAACAAATAATCTGCAGTAAAATTGCTGCAATTGCTCTGTATCCACAAATATGGAAAGAGTTAATGAGAGAAAGCACTGAAGAATATTTAGTGGGCTCCAGGTTTCTGTGAAACCCATAAGAACATGCTACTTGAATAACAAATAGGCTACATACGTTCCCACAATAGCTATTAACATAAACCACTGGTGTGGTTTTACCTATTAAGATTCTCACATTGCTTGTAACAGTACACAATTTCTTTTTATAGAACATAAGACTTTGCTTATAATCCTTCTACTACACTTAGATGCAGCTTTTTCATTTGACTTCTAGAGTTGGCTTCCTAGATTGCTTTTTGTCCTATGGAGAGTACTCATCACCCAAGCCTTTAGAACAAAGAAAAAGAAAAATTGAAACTGTATTTTCTTTCCCTATGAATGTCTAACACTTGTTTTCCTAAGAAACAGGCGAGCCCTTTGGCTTATAAAATCCTCTCAGCTTTAGCTTGCTCCCCTGTGTTTTTCTGTTTACTAGACTTCATATCAATGTTAGAATGTTAAAAGGTTTGAGATCCAACTATAATGGTAAGCAGATACACAGATACAGCGGGTCTACGACCCAGCTGACAGACAAGCTTCATTATCTCTTGCCACTCCCTACTGGTTTTCTCCATTCCAAAGCTGAGTTTCAGCTGCTTCAGCTTCAGAATGGAGGCCTGCAAATTTAAACTTTTTGAGAGCTACACAATTGCAAGTCTTGGTTTTTAAAGGCAGGTAAAGAAATAATAAAAACTTCTAATACGTTCACAAGCATGTGCTCCTCGCGATGGAGCTTTTGTGTCCATATATTTCTATGTCGAATGCACCCCCTGCAGTTTGCATGGACTCAGACACAAAGAGGATTATAATAACGCTTTGCTTCTTTCTTCTGCTATTCTTTTTTGTTATGTTACACCTTGGAACAAAATCCTCCTGTTCAAGCTATTGGTCTTCTCTTTTTCATGGACACATATTTCACATCTTTTCTTATTCCTTTAATTAGAACTATCTTACAACATTCAAAGGGAAGGCATTGTTGCCTATGGAAAGGACCTGCCACAAAAAATCTGAACAATTAATTTGTGCTTTGAAATTTGTCTTTATTTTTATAAAGAAGGAACACATCTTTTAACACTATAAAACTGTGGTCTTAAAAAAGCCTTATGTTTGTTTAAAACTGGATAAAGCCAAAAGAAAAAAGAATTAGAAAAGCAATACAAGAAAGTCAGAGCAAGGACTGTTTCATGGTGCTGGCTGCAGATCCCTCCAGCCCAACAGCTGACTTCCAAAGGCTGTCCACGGCCCAGGCTTACACAAACAGGATGCAAGGAGCAGTGCTTCCCCTGGGACAGCCTGTTAGCCTCCACCATAAAAAGTGCCATGGCTGCCTCAGCCGGGGTGTGCTCATGGCTCACCACAGTGAGCATCCACCCCTGCTAGCACCTGCTGTGAGCCTGGCTGGCAGGCAGGACGCAGTGCCCTGCCCCTCCAGTGGCCACATCAGTGGCCATGCCATCGGCTGCCTGTGCACCGTGGTTCCCTCCTGTCCCGCGCCGCTGCTTGCAGTGAGGTCTCTCTGTGCTCTGGCAGCAGCACTGTGTTGTCCAGTGAGGGAGTTGTGGGGACAGACAAGGCAGCTGCCCACCATCAGGGAAAAGTTTGCACAAACACATGCAGAGAAGAAGCTGGGCCAGACATAGAAAGGGAGCAGGCATGGCCAGAGGCCATGTCCCCCCAGGTAGGGATGGGTGGGCTGTTGAGACAGGGAAGGCTGGAAAATTGTGATGTACCAGCAGACATGCAGCTGCCCAGGGCATTGCTGAAGGCAAACAAGATTCTTCAGGAGACCCTTAGAGCCAGCTTAGCCCAGAGCTGATATCTGCAGAAGGGGGCAAAGACAAGTGAGACCATTACTGAAGACTCCCTTCTGCAAGATATGGAGACATCAATACATCAGTTGAGAGAGACTGGAGAAGATTGCTGGCTTGAAACATTTCAGGTGCACGTGTGGGGAAAGTGGCAAGTCAAGTCTTGCTCTGGTGAGGCAATGCCCTGCTCCACACGCCCTACACCCCTGGGCCTATATCCCAGCCCTGCAGTGGCCATCAATCGCTGGCACACGGGAGACAATGCTCCACACTCCGATCCTGGAGCCCCTAACCCAGCTCCTGGGTGGCCAAATGACCGGAAGTCCCACCTGGGGGAAGGGCCCAGGGAAGCCAAAGGGTGCTTAAGCCAGAGCATGAGGTACATACAGGTCTTGACCCTACCTCCTTTTGGAATTTCTCTTAGCTGAACACCACTGGAACGAGGAATGGTAGCTGTATTTTTTCTTTTCTATATCTCTTCTCTCTTCTAATTCCTTCTTCTCACAATTTGAATATCTTAATGTCAGGTGGGTTGGAGTTTGCTAAATTGAATGGGCTTAGAGTTTGCTAAATTAATGCTTTGTGAAATGCTTTATGTTGATTGAATGTTGCTCTAAACTTTTACCAAAGTTCCCTGATTTTCTAAAATTTGCCAGTAAAGTTTTTGTTGTTTTAATCTCTTGAGAATATCTTGTCAGTATTTCTCCCTTGCATCTAACTCAGCGTACATAAAATAATCTTAAATCCTTTCAAGAGACTTGTCGAGCTCTGTGGCCTTACTCCAATCCAACCTGATGTCCTCAGAGGTTTGTCTGTTAGCTTGGCTGTCTGTCAGGGCCAGGATCTGGGATCCTACACAGGGACCAGCAAGGCATGCCCAGCTCACAGATGGTTAACCCTTGTTACTCTTCCATGTAGGCACAAACAATGCTGCCAGAGTAACCCAATGCACCAAGAGTGACTGCAGAGCTCTAGGTGTGGGAGGAAGGCATGGAGGGCTCTCAGTCCTGCCACCAAGGGGGACAGTCTTACAAGGAGATTGTTGAGCCTGCAGTCAGGCTCTTTGTAGACACTAATGACAGAAGGATAAGGGAAAATATTCTTAAATTGAAATCTGTATCTTACTACAGTAGAAACATGCTTGCTGTCCTAACTGCAAATAATTCCCATCTTCCTCTATTTTTTTTTTTAAATTTCACAGACTATAAAAGCAGGGTTAATGAATAATATTAGTCATATGATGCCTTTTTTTTACTACCACTTTTAGAAACTTCTGTTTGCCTATGCATGTAGGAGTGGAGTTGGTTTTTTTTCACTCTCAATATGCTGAAAGTACCTTAGCTTTCATTTTCCTTAGATTTGTTTTCTCTCAAAAAATCTTATTTCTTTGAAGTTTCATATTTAATGAGTCATGTTAATCACTCTCTTTTCCATTCTAAAATATGGTCAATCTTTCCAGCAAGTCCTGAAGAACAGTGACAGCAAAATAATCCATAAGTTTTATTCTTTACTCCCTTAAATAAAATAAGCTACTTCATATTTGTAACCACCATTTAAAAGGCTTTAGTTTATTTTCAAATGAGTCTATTTACTTCCATACATTTCATTTAGTCTTTGCAACTCAAAAACCTTAAAGGCAGAGCGGAACAATTCTCCAACCATTGTTTCTATTTACAGTTGCAAAGCTGTTTCACTGTGATGTGTTTCACCTTTGGCTTCACATAACAAACCCACAGTTACAGTGAACGTATGTTTTATGCTGTCACAGAAGTCTGTGCTGCATGACTAGCAGGGAATTATAGTTATGTTTTTCTCTCAAAGTTGAAATGTTCTCTAATGTGGCGTGTTAGACAACAATAAAATGTGGTTAACATCCAGAACTGTCGCCAGTGTAGCCCACAAGTAGCTTTCAAGCAAAGAAAACAACAGTTATGAATAAATGCTCTTTACTGTTCCTTTTTCATGCTTACACAGAGCCACAGATTTGAGTAGACTGCAAAATTCTCTTGAAAGAAAAAACATGACTATTTTAGAGCTCCTATATTTCACAATATCTTCACTTCTATCCTAAACATACACATATACACATGCACAAACACATACATAGAATTTGTCTGCCTTAAAGGTATGGAACATTAGAGCCTAAATCCCAGGAAACTACTTCCATTTTCCTGAAATTACTGGATATCTTTCCTTTCCTCACACATACTTCAGTCATGCCCGTTGATCCAAGTTTTGATTTTTAACTCCTTCATGTCCAACAGCCAGTCTGCAATGCTATTGGATAGTGAGATTTGTACTCCCCTACTCACTCCATGAAGGGGACAGTAGGCTGCATTTTCTATTAAATTTCAGGTTTTCCCTCATTCTGTTCAAGAGTTTCAGTTGGAAACAACAAAACACTCTACATATAAAATTTTTGTACACAACAATTTTTTCAGATTTTTTAAAATAAAAATGCTGACTACAAAGAACTGAAAATATAGTATGTCTTGACCCCTCCTTGAACTCAGGGAAAAGGAGGGGCAGAGTCTTCTAGCAATAACCCATTTATATTATAGGAGGCACCTGGAATGTAATTAGTGCAGGAAATTGTTTTATTATTGTCAGAAAATTATTAATAGTTTCTAAAGCAGGATTCTGTTTCATGCTGAAGAGTAGATTTTAAATTCAAATCTACTACCTGTCTATTAATTGAACTAAGAGCTTAGTGAGATTAACTGATACTTGCATGACTGCTGTTTGCCAGTCCCAGAAGGGATTTTTTCACCACGTGGGCTAGCTCATCAACATAATGCAGTTGGAGTTTATGGCAGTCAGAGGTGAATAAAAAAGATTCTCTCACTGAAGGCATTATATATATATATATACATATATACACACACACATATATATTTTTTTATCAGGAAAAATATCAGCAGTGTGTGGTTCTGTTTCAGCTAAAGACCCTGCTCTTTTTCCTTTTTAAATGTGCTATAAGGCACACAGAAAGGATCAAGTATTACTACCGCAGAAATCAGGAGCAGCTCTTACCTTGGGGATAATTTGGCTTGCTCTCACCAGAACTTCACAAACCTTGCTAAAATCTTTCCCTCCTGCTGCATTTTCTACACAGTGCTGGCAGCTGGCACCCAGCCAGCACCAAGCCCAGTGCCACTGCTTGCATGCAGATAACCCCCATGGCTAGAAAGCATTAGAACCACCACTGGGAGAAAAGCAGTTGTATACAAAAGAAACCAAGCTTTTTGCCCTTTATTCACAAACCAACATGTTATTTTTCAGTCTCTTACAACTAGACTTTGAACAAACAGAACGGAACTATTTTTTGCATATTATAACTATTTTAAAGATTACAACCAATTTCAATGGTTAAAGTATGAACTGTACATAATATGACTTTAAAATATCCTTTATAGTACTATAGGCTGTTCGAAAAGGAGTTATCTCCTCATTATTCAGAATAAAAAACATAGGTGTGAATAGCACCATAATCAAGATCTTGCAATGTACAGCACAAGTTTCTAAGTCTATAAAACAAGAAAGAATATGTCAGTAATCATCCTTTACATCCATACCAATAATTAAAGAATAATTTAAGCAAGATTATTTTCTGACTGGAAAACAAACAAAAAACCACATTGTGAAATCAGAACAAGACAATATTTCTATCTGGCTAAATACAGTGGTAGAAGGGATGGATTTTTTGAAATTTGTTTCATGATATTCTATTTTTCCATTGTAATAAAAAAATCACCATTAGGAAGGTGCATCGACTATCCAACCATGGGTATTGCTTGAAAGTGACACATACAATAACGTTGTCTATTCTGTGCATTTAGTTGAGGATATATGCATGGTATCTAGAGTAGCAGGAGAATAATGGAACTCTTTGTGAATAATTTGTTCTTGTTCCAGATCCAAATATTCACAGATCCAACATTTAGCAATTCAGTTTGAATTTGCTTAAGATTATGCAGATATGGGAGAAATTAAATTCAGATGATTTGCTGACAAGTATTTTCAGGAGTGTGCATCTTCCAGTTGAAGGTTATTAGAGAAATTCTTGTGAAGGCCTTAGATTAAAGCCATGCTCATCATGAAAACCACCTCTGTCAGTCACCGATTAAATACTGCACAAGATGGCATTGTAAGGCTTGCACAATAGATATGCTTGTTCTTCATAATTTAGAGTAATTACTTTTACCTATTAATTGTGCACATGCCTTACTAAATTGACATTTAAGTTTAATCTGTTCTGCATTTATAAGTAAATATGTTGTATTTACCACAGTTGTGGCTTTGTATAAGCTCATAATTGCCCAATGAGTTGCAGTTAAATTGGCCAAATGTGTGTTTCTGTCTTCAGTATGCCTTGTTTTGATCACAGCTGTGTATGACATCTCCCAGTGTGGAGGCAAAGGGGCAGACTAATATCAGCTATAGACTCTGTCTTCATCTTGGACACACGAAACCCAAAAACATTCCCAACTGAAGTTGTACCTTCAGACATGAACAGTATTCACAGTAGCACCCTATCAAGCTGTCTTTTGCAAACTGGGATGACACCAATGACCCTGAGAGCAATGCCATGGTGCTCTGAAATAACACTTCATTCACTCTTTCTGGTGAAGTTGTGACTCTTTCAACTAATATCTTACACATAGTACTGTGTTCAGTCTGTATCCCTCCACTTTCCTTTCCCTCAAACAGACGGTGCAAATATGCAGCTGTCTTATGAAAGAAATACTAAAGCCTCAATTAAGAGTGTGGTGAGTATTATTTCTGTTTCCTTCATCTTAAATCACATATTAGAAGCCTGCAGGCTGTCTTGTGTGCTAGTATGCATTTTTTTCTTACTTAACTCGTGAGTTCTAAGAAAGACCGGCATGCACAAAAAGCATCAACAAAAAACACTCAGTGAATGGTAATAACATGCATCATTCACGGTATTAACTTCTTCAGTGATGTCCAGAAAAGGACACTCAGTGAATATTTTGAAGATCACACAAAAAAACTTTGATTTAAAACAGGATCAGAAAATTTAGTAGGTATCATTTATAACATATAACCTAGTAGAGAAAAACAAAACTGAAAACCTAAAATAGATGGTTCATAAATTATAGATGTAATATATAATACCGACAGCTTTCCCTCCTGTTTGGTATGTGATTTAGTCCCTTGCAACATACAAATGCAAAATTCCTATCTGGTATCCTTTTAATATGGGAACTGGCAGTTCAAAGGATGGGGAAGATTTAGAATGATAGTAATGCTTAAGTAATTTATTTCAAGATATGCATTTGAAGTAATTTCTATGCTGAAAAACTCAACTTTAAATTTGGAGTCCTAGTGTAAGCACTGTAGAATAACTTCGCCTGTGTAGAACTTACTGTGCAAAAGGAATACTTCACAAAAATTTTTAATAGAATGGATTTTGCATGAATCATGAAGAGAAGATTAAAGTGTGCAGACATCTTCCAAAATAAGTACATGCATGGAATTTGTTGGTGATAATGAAAAATGAATAGCTTCTTGTTGCTTCAGAGCAAATATGTGTTTTTGTAGTGCTTGACTGTAGTATTTGGTTAAATGCAGTAACTCTGAAGTAACTACACTGTGGTTGAGTTAGAGGCTTTCTAAACAAGAATTTGTGGACAGATTCCCACTTTTCATCCTGGGATCAAGTTAAACAGAAAACTAACTGCAAACCTAACTGAGGGGACATGGCTGAAAGCTAAATGACTTAAAACTGCTACCTAGATAGCAATCTAGGGCTGCAAAACAAATGAGTTACCCATACATCTTTAGTTGTGATAGGAAAAAAAAAATCAAATAGGTAAAGATGTCTGTTATCAAGATGACACTGATGATTAAGGTAGCAAAACCAAGACTTTTTGCTTCTGAAGAAGCCATGCAAAATACATAATATTTAACTATGTTATGAAGGCATATACTATATATGAAGTTTTCCAGTGAGCTCAAAAATTAAGATGACAACATCAAAAGCTAGAAACACTGATCAAATTTAGAACACATTTAAAGACACATATGAAGCAAAGAAAATGGTGGTAGAAGATAACAGGTTCCCCTCTCCCAGGTGTATGCTAATTGAGAAACTCGGAATAAATTGTGATTCAGATAAGCAAGTAACAATGAAGCAAACACAGCAAAGGATCTTAGTAAGTGAAAGAGAGCAGAGAGGAGAAATCAGGAATGAATAGTAATGGAGTCAATCACTTAGCTGAGTGGAATGTAAGTGTTAAGAGCTTCAGAATAAAGAGGAATATGGATGGCATTTCTGAAACTGTGAAAACAAAAAGGAAGGATTGTGTGTGATCAGAACTCAGGTGGAAGAGCATTCAAAGTGTTTATACTATCTGACTATCTGCAACAGCAGAAGAACTAATTCAGTACATAGAAGTCCTTGCCAGCTTTATGCTTACTATTCAACTGAAGTAAGATGAGGCAAGTAGGGGAGGATTTGGATTTCAGGTTATGCATACAAAACAGCAGTAGCTCTTCTCACATTGATGGTGTGGTGTTGGCTCTTCCACAATGAAGAGGAAACCAAAGTCATCTCTAGAAATTTTAAGATATAAATGAGAGGCCTACAAATTGAAGGTTACAAATATGAAGTATTTAAAAGGACCTTTGTCTGCAAAGGGACCCATATTTCTCCAAATGATCTGCCCAGTGCTATTGTTCATATATCTTATTCAGATTTAATTCAGAAAGGTCATAAAGTGATGGCCAGAATAGAAATTGCCGTACTAAAATTTATAATTATTTCTGCTTGGTCTGGAATTACTTACCTTTAAGTGCAACTGCAGCATCTTAGAATCAAGACAGAATTAAGAAGATGGTTAAAAAAAGCACCTACACTTGATACTGTTTAAGGTAAAAATGAAAAGAAACCTAAATTCCTATTTTGCAGTGGATATGATTACTTTTAGGTCTGTAATAGAAAAAAAAGCCAAAGCTTTCACAATCATGGGATGTGTCAGGTTGGAAGGGACCACAGTGGGTCATGTGGTCTGAACTGCCTGCTCAAGCAGGGTTGTCCGGGGGCACATGGCACAGGTGTGTGTTCAGATGGTTCTTGAATATCTCCAGTGAAGTAGAAAGAAGTTCTTACTCATATTGAGGTGGAACTTCCTGTGCTTCAGTTTCTGTCCACTGTCTCTCGTCCTATTGCTTGGCACCACCGAGCAGAGCCTGGAAACATCCTCTTGACACCCTCCCTTCAGATACTGATGGACATTGATGAGATCCCCTCTCAGTCGTCTCTTCTCAAGGTGGAACAGGCCCAGCTCCCTCAGCCTTTCTTCATAAAAGACATGCCCCAGCTCCTCAATCATCCTCATAGCCTCTGCTTTATATTTCAGCTCTTACCATAAGCAAAATGTCTTCTTTATATCAAGTAAACAGTCTGTTTTCACATATTAGAAGTCTACGGTCATAGGTACTGTTGCAATGTATACTATTCATTTCTGCTGAATATTCTACTCAGGGTATGCAATCTCAACTTCTCCACTAAGTTTTTTCATACATATTTCACTGTAAAACACAAATTAATTTAAAATATGAGAAAGCACCTGTTTCCCTGCTTAGCTTTTGCCCTCACTTTTGCCAGAGGTATAGCAATAGTCTGCTGACGTCCTCATTAATCAAAGTAATTCTCTTCCTCTGTTCTAATATGTGGATCTAGATCACATTGTCATCCTGTTCAGTCAACAGAGAGGAATTCTCATTTCACTCAATCCCAAGAAAACTTTCTAAAAGAATGGAAAGAAAACTGCAAAGTTTTCGCTACTAAAAGATTCTAGATCACTACCTTATCTTGGTCACTTGGAGAATGACTTATGTCTATACGGAACGCATCTTGCCCTAGCAGAAATCAGGAATTTTTTTTCGTTTTATAACTCTCTGCCTGCAATAGCAACACCGCTAAAACTGTAGTCTGCTTTAGGAAGGTCCCTTTACTGTTGTGAGTTTGAAAGGACCAGATGTCTATAAGTTCAGGTCATGTATTTCCTAATATGCCTTCACCCTTTTAAGATAAAAATTAGATAACAATAAGCTGATTACAGAAGAAAGGCTGTTTAAAATTTGTGCTTCGTAACCTTTATATAATTTTCTGATTATGACCCTTTATATTGCTAAAATTGTATTAAAGAGGAGTAAATCCAGTGTATTTTCTACATCTTGTGCATAACTAAAACCAGTGTGTATATTTATCTTCTGAGAAATAAAAATCTTTGTAAACAGGATACATGTAAAACACCAACTAATCTGCTTTTGATATCTCCAGTATCCATGAAACGTAAACAATCAAGACAGAAATATTTGAGGAAGGACCAAGGTACAAAATTACAATTTGTATAGGAGCTGGAAATAGTCTAATTTCCCAGTCAAGCCCTTGCAGAATTCTTAGCTTCTGCTTTTCTGTTATTCAATCTTCTGCATAATCTGGTACTATGTCAAGAACTTCCATCTAAATGTATTTGTTAACTTTCTCAGAAATTTAAAATTCACCTCTGGTAAGCACATTGTTTACCTGGCCGATATATAAAATACAATTTAAGAAAAACAATGTTGTCCCCAATGCCTCCAAGTAAAGGTTACTTAGGAAAATCAAACTACAAATACTGACTTATGCTTTAATACCACATAACAGTCACTGAGAAATTTTAGCAAACACTGGATTCTGCTTTGACCAAAAAAAAAAAAAACCTGCAAAACTAGATTATTTGGAAGCTACAGCACACTATATTTCATTTCTTTTGAAAGTTAGACAGGAAGTGTCTGCAACTATTGATAAGGATGGAAAAAACCCTTATTTACACTAAATAAAATTTGGAAAAAGAAATTTATTGTAAACTTGGGTACAACGACATTTTATTCACTCAACTGTGTTTAAAATTCTCTTCCAAATCTTAGTGTGGTTAATTAGAAATGTTAGGCACATTAAATGCAACCAATTTGAAACAAGTAATTTCAGACACAGAAAATATAAAAACTAAGAATAGCTGCCTCTTACAGCTATTTGTATGATTTTCACCAAATATCATGTGAAAATCTATTGGTTAAAGAGAAGTACTATAGTGTTTAAGATTTATTGTTTTCAATTTTTAATATGTCAAAAGTAACAGAATAGTTGCAGTACATTTCGTAACAACAGGAGCACATGTTGTGCTCCACACTTTGGAGGGGAACAGACATTAATGAAAACCAGAAAGAACCTGGAATAAAAAGGCTTTGTCCTGAAAATTGATATTAGCTTGGCACACAGAAATTTAGAGTGTAATCTATAGTATGGTTGTATACAATGCTTGTATCCCTTAGGATGGTCTTTATAGTGTTAGAGAAATATTAATTCCAACTGGTGATGCCATTTACTATGTCTTCATTTATTGGTCTGTAAAAGTTGTTTGTTTCTTCTCTTTATAGGATGAGAAATTTCTAGTGAATTAGGTTAATTTAAATAAAATTTCAAGCTAGCTAGTAATGACTATGAAGTGAATTTCTTTCTATCTAGTATTATAAATAAATATTGGAGAAACACTAAAAAAAAAAATCAGATTTATAGCCCACTCCTAAATTATTATTTTTCAATTTAATACTTTAAATTATTTGATGCAATGTGAACCTAAACATCAGAAATTCATCTTATGTCTTTCAAATGTTCAAATTAAAGTTTTTACATGAAAGTAAAATCTCAATATTATCAATTGCTAGTACTAAAATCTACATTCTCAAGACAAAAACTCTATGGCTTATGTTTTCATGAAGTTTGTTATATAACATTTCCTTCAACATAGTTTCAAATTTTATCAACTTCCTAAGGACAGAACCAAAAATGGCCTGATGTTTAAAACTTGGTTGTTGTAAAGGTCTAATGAAGATCACCTTTTCACTGTACAGGAAATGTGTTAACACAGCACTAAATTAATCAGCACATTGAGCTTTGTCTGCAGCTTTAAGTTCTAAGGACTTAAAATCATCTCCATTATTTAAAGTACAAAGCAGACTTCTCCATTGTGCTGATTTGACTGTAAACCAGCAGGGGAAATTAACCCCACACAAAATACCTCAAGAGATTTTAGGTCAAAATTACAATTTTAATAAAAAAGGTTAAAATAAATGCAGTAATACAGAAACACGGGCTTAAACAAACCGACAGAGTCACGGTACAATCTGACACCCTGTTGAGCAGGGTGGTAGCTGTGCAGTCCAGTTAGGCACTGGTCCTGCAGAAAGGCCTGGTAGTCCAGCCCCGGGAGTGGAGTGGGGTAGCTGAGTCCAATTCCAAGGAGTGGAGTCCCATTGAGAGTAGAGTGAGTCCCATCGAGAAGAGAGTCCCGAGAGTGGAGTCTTGTCGAGTCGAGGGTGTTTTTCCCCTCCAAACCCCTTGTTTTATGCTGTGTTTCTTGGCTGGCACCTCCCCCAGGGGTGGGGATTTTCACAATGGAAGAGGATTTTTCCGATGTTCTATTGGTTGCTTTGGTAATGAGCTTGGATGAGCCCCAGGGTCCTCCGAGATGATCCCCAGGGTCCAAGATCGGGCTATTAAGTCAAGCTGGGTGGTGCTAATGGGCCATAAGCTGAGATCAGATAATCAGGATGGGTGGTGCTTGCTGTTGGCTGGAGTGCTTATCTCTGTTGAGATAAGGAATCCCTCAGGGACCAGGTGTGTAACTATGAATTTATCCAGCTTTTGTGGGTGGTAATAGAATATATGACTAACCCAGGACATCCATCCATAAAGAGCACAGTGCTAAGCCTTCTGAAGGGATTAAAAGCATTTTCTTCTTTTAAATGTAGCAGACATATTTAATACATGACAACACACACATTTACAAGCAAGGTAGAGAGATATATATTACAAAACCCCTCCACCTGGAGATGTTTAAGCTACAGCTCTCATCTTCCTTAGCGGTGTCATGGATCATATTTATGTCTTAATAATGCCATTCTGGAGAAGTGAATGCAAAATCCACTGGGATAGAGAAAAGGAGAGAGATGTCCAAGACATCTCGCTATAGCCTAGTGAATAAGGCTGTCACCTGGCTAGAAACCTCAGAGGACTTGTGTATTGTAACAGGATTTTGACTACAACTGTACCACTGATACAGAGAAGAATGGAATTTAGGTCATCTTTTAACACTAAGAAAATCTATGTTGTAAAAAGAATGCATCATTTTTGGATGGGGGCTGAGAAAACATCTGTAACAATCAAGAAGAGGAGATATATTTGCAAATGAAGTCTGGGAAAGACAATGCTCATTTATATCAGTTGCCTTATGCCTAGAAAAATGAAAAGAAAAAACCACGGCTTTAATGGCTTAAACCTCTTATTTAGTCTGAAAAAAAGGTATAATCAGATACACTAGGCTTGAAAAAATCAAAATCACTGTAAAAATAGCTATCTAAAAATTCAGTTTGTTAAATAATGGATATCCTTTTGTTTCTTTATATGATTCAGGGAATTACTGATTAAGCAGCATCTCTTCTAGAGTGATCATGACCAAATCCGTATACCGTGTCTTTCTGCCCCTCAAAATGGCATCAAGAAGTATGCAGTAATTCAGTGAAATCAACCATTTTCAAGCAATAATCCAAAATCTGAAAACGAAGCAGGAACCTATCCAGTGCTAGATAATAGAAACCAGGGAAGATAGTAGCTGGGACTCTAAGCCCTCCTCAGCTGCCAGGTATCTGATGAAGGATTGCATGCAGATCTGTCCACCTGGACGCTGAAGACCAGAATTTTATGCTGTGTATTGACAAGCACAATTGCACTTTCAAAGAACTAAACAGGGATAATTATTCTCTTTTATATAAGTTCCACGAAGGTGATGGTAGTGGCACCATTCATCTTTTATGCTACAAAGCAATTATTATACTGTTCATCCAGTGAGAGACCCACATAAATTTTTTTTCTGCATCTAGGACTCAATATCTGTACCTTCTGTGTATTAGCAAATGTCCCAGCTACTAGAGAGAAAGCTAGCTCAGATGGCATTTTGTCCCTCAGAGTGGCAAAATTAATGAAAAACATAAGAAAGGAGAAAAGTATAGATTTTGTAGCCTTAGATGAGGGCACTTATCTGAGAGAAGGGAGACACAGAATGATTCAGATTTGCTTTATGGTGGATGGGGAGAGAGGAACTTCTTTAACATGATTTATCTTAATAATTTTAGATGCATTTCTTCAGATGAATCACACCCTAGAAATATCTGTTTCTCTACATAAAGACAATCTAGTGTCAAACTGCAGATCCTGCCATAGGCAAAAGACAAAATAGCACTTACGTGGTGACTAGAAATCAATGTTTTAAAGGGGTCATAGCACATGCTATGCAATTAATATGGAATTGCTGTATTAACATTAAAGTTGTTATGTAATAAAGCTTTCCTGTTATCTATCCCTTTTCTTAGCTGTTATGCTCATCCTTCCTGTGCCCTGCTGGGTCCTAAGGTTGACTCTTCGGTTTTCCTCAGGAGTGACAGGGGTGCGAGGTTGCAAGGGGAGTCACAGAAAGCTGTCAACATCCCCAGGTCTTCACCAGAAAAAGTGTCACATTTCTGTCTCCTCAGGCTAGGTCACTGCTTTGGGTTCTTTTTAAATGTTTCCCTGTCACAGCCCTTTTCCTCCTCCCTGACTGCCAGCTACAGCCTTACAGTGGCCTCCAGCCCCACACCAGCCCCATGCACACAAAGGACTATTCATTGTCAGGCAGTGACAGGCAGGAGGGTGTCACCCTTTCCCCAGTGGGGCCACCCCACAGCTGAAGCTGGAGCAGGGAGGCAGTAGGCATTGGTCCCAGCACAGGGTTCAACCAGCGACACCCTGATCAGGCCAGAGGCAGTCTAAGCCCCAAAACTACCAGGTCAGGGCAGACAGCATATTTACTGGGCTGCACTGATTACCTAGATCCCATATGGATAGCATCATTAATCTCCAAGGTAAATTACGATGATGTCTTAAGTCTTGCTGAGGACTAACTATGGACTCTTAATGATCTCTGAATGATTGAATGTAAGACAAACAGTCTCTGTTGCAAATTAAGTCAGCAAAGCTGACTTTTCTGATTTGATTAATAGTTGCCTTAAATGTCCTTGAAAGACAGAAAGAAATGGAGCAGCCTGGGGCAATGTTGGCCCTAAAACTACGAGTTGGTAAAAACCATCCGGCTGCAAGGTTCTGAGAAGTATCTATTCTCTTGTGTGCAGAACAAGAAAAGCTCAACTGAATGAAATCTTGACCTTCATCTTCCCTCACAGTTCCTCCAAATTCCCTAATCTCTCAGAAAAAAACCCTTCAAATTCAAGGAATGTGAGATGACCTCAAATCCAATGAATTTAAAAGTTAAGTTCTATGGTTTTCCAGATAAAATAAAGAAGTAACTTGTACTACTGCTTTTCTGGACCCTGAATTAAGGAACGAAATACCCAATTTGTCTCATATATTCATTCACTACATTTAATCAGATTTTATATCACTGATTCCCTCACCCCATTTTTGCTGTTTATTTAAAACTCATTTGAAGCACTAAATTTGTACTTGAAATTTGATTAGAAAAAGTACTGTTTTTTCTGCTTAGCTGAAAGGACAGGAGAAGGGATACCACATCAGGATTTTACTGATCGCTCAGTTGTTTCTGGTCCTAATTTCTGTGTTAACCTAGAAAGTAATAATAAATGGTAAAATTGTATTCACAAACAGAAGCCTCTGACATTAATGAACCAGTAATATTCATAATTTATATTCTATGAAAAAGAATCTATTACCGGCAAGTTCCTTGCACCCTCTCTTCTGCTGAGCAAGTCCTTAAAATTTTAAGAAATGAAACCAACTATTTTTTCAAAGCCTTGAGAGACTGTTTACCTTTCAGTCATCAGAACTAAATGGAGTGTGCCAAGAACCTTAACTCTATTAAATACATAAATTTTAAAATAGCTGTTAATGCCAAGGTAACAAAAAAGGTCACCTCAGTCCTGGAAGATATTTTAGTACATGTTCAGTTTCATCTATAGATTAATAAGGAAAAAAGGCTATTTTAAGATTAATTCCAAGGTAGCAGAAAACTCAAGAAACCATATATTTTATATTTTGACTGCACCGGGTTTAGTGTTGCAAATTGTCTTTCAGCTGGATCAAATCTGTCATAAGAACTGCTTATCTTTGAGTACAATGAGTCCCAAACTTTAGGTGTGTTTTGATCTCAGATATGATTCCTAGTAGAAACCTCATCTAAAAAAACCACAGTCTGATTAACCAGTGTCTCATTAGTTTGCATAAGTTAACATATCTACTTTATACTATCAAAAATAGCAGCCTTCTATAACTGTTTAGTGTTGACTATGTATTTTCCATCCTGTGAAAGGGAAGCGTACATATCAAACTAATTTTATGGAATTTTTTTTTATCCTCATCTATTGTTTAGTTCCTGACAGAAAGATAGCGTCTTAAAAATTTCATACATATAATACTTTAACAACATTAAATTTTTTAAAATGAAACCTTTCATTTATGCCTTCTGCTGCTCTTAGGACTTTTTTCACACAGCTTGTTCAATATGGATAATCTGTAATGCTGAGGACAACCATAATAAAGAACTGTATTTAAGCTGATGAATTTTCTCAAAATTAATTTTAAGGCAAGAAAAAAAATAGTAGTTTATATCAAATACATGTATCAGAAGGGCTGTTGTTGCTTGGCAACCAGGATAAGACTTTTGGGAGAACAATAAATACCTACAGCAATCTGTAGAGATTTTCCTATAACACAAAGAGGTAGCTGATATTTCTTGACAGGTCCATTTACCCACTATGTGAGTTCCGTCTGTGTGTCTTTTAGTGATTAGAAGTTTGAATTTATCTGTTTAGATTGCTGATAGTGTTATATTCACTTTATTTCTTCTTCTCAATCTATATTGGCAAACAAGCAACCTTCAGGTGAATCTGTTGAGCAAGTCTTCCGTCCAGCTTCCAATATGACTTTGAATGTTTCCTGGAGCACTTTCATTTGCTCATTCAAGAAGTAACTAACTTTGAGCCACTGCTGCTGGGGAAACTTTTTCAGAATGGTGTCTCTTAACAGCAGTGTAAATGCTTCTGTTTGCCTTCACAGCACATCTCAGACATTGGTGTGTAAAATATACCCAAGTCCAAACCTCTCTGCTTTCTGCGCTGTGAAGACCAAAGACCATTGCAAGGTCCAGACTTGGAGATGTGCAGGGAACTATAAACAAGAAAACCTGCATCATTATTAAGCTTAAACCAAGGCATGAACTGACATTCAGTATGAATGGCTGGGGTACTTTGTGCCTGGTCTATGTGGCACACATTTTTGTAGCTTCTAATGTCCCCAGTATGAAAGACCCCTGAGTTTGTCTACTGCAAAATTTAATGGGAGTGGTAGAAAGTGCATATCTAGGCTTCCTAGGCAACATCTATAGTTGTTCCACAAGAGCAGTTTAAACAGCTAAATCAAGAAGACTGTGACCTGAAACTTTTTCCTGACCTGGCACCCTACCATCAGCACAGGTACAACTTTTACTGTAAAGTGAACTACTTCAGAGTTTTGGAAAAAGAAAAAATAAACTTGCTCTTAGCAAAAAATACAATATATTCACTTGGAATAACTGCTTTTTACAAAGACGCTCCACTGCCTCCTGTGTTCCAGATGATGCAGTTAATGTGCTGGTTATGTGCTGGTAATGTGCAGGTAAGCTATCCTCTTCCCTGATATAGCAGTAGATCATTTCGTGACAGATTAACCTTGTAGCTGTTATTGGCTTTGTCACATGTGATGCAATTGTGCTTATATTTAGAGGTATGAACTTCACTGAACATGTGAAGGGATTTTTTTTAAAGAAAACTTAACTCCCTCTAGACCAAGTTCTCATCATCACTTCAATGGAAGCTTAACATACAAGGGTTTAAAAAAAAGGATCATGGTGCAAACTTTATTTTTTGGTTGAGAGTCATTTCTGTAATCAAGTGTAGCCAACTCAGAGCCAGTGTCTATCATAAAGACTTCGTCTGTTTTATCATTGAAAAGAGCTAATTATTCAGAGTCAACAAGGATAATAAAGGTACCAAGGTACTCTTGTACCTCTAGGTAAACCCTAACTTTATTTTTCCTTTTTTTACAGAAGACTGCTGTTTATATAAATGTATTTGTTCTCTCACAGCCTTCCCTTTCAATTTTCACCTTTAAGCTACTGTCTAAGGTTCAGATTACTGTATTTTCAAGAAAGGTCTTTAAAAAGCAATGAGAATATGGCACCACAATCATGAGAAAAGGAGAATTAATTTAAAACCTACAGCTATAACTTTCTTTAAAATAATTTCCTCAGCAAGTTAATGTTCCTGTCCTGTGGACAGGCTATCTAATGATAAAGGACAAGAGTTTAAATAACACATTTCTTTCTCTTAGGCACTAAGACAAAACTCAGTAATTTACAAGACTAAATATGCTTCAAAGGGATTAAAACTACACATAAAAGTGTAATACACTGCAGAATAAGCAAGAGAGTGTTTTATTATCTTTTTCTTCCACTTGACTACAGTGGATGAGTAAATCTAAGGTAATGCCATTTGATTTAACTGTCTGTGGAGAATAGTAGGAAACTAAAGGAAGCTATAAAACAGTAAGCAAAAGTTCTAAGCTTTCTAGCTATTCTAACACATACCCAGATACCCCACATTTCATTAGTGCATGAATAACATTCTGGTGGATATGCTGCAAAATAGACCTTTCTTTTCTGTTTGATACTCTTACTGCAAAAGTGTTTTCAATTAATGGGAACATATAGATTGTGATAAATTCCTTATGGCTGTTTACAAGAACAGAACTATTGATGGGACTGTAAAAAGGAGGTTCAGAATTTGTTTGTATGTACTAATTCCAAATAATACAGTTAGTTTTTATTGTCTCCCTGGAGTTCACTCTACCTTTGGTTCCTCATCTAACATAATATCACTGAGCTGTAATACTGTTCCACATATGAGAGGTTCAGCAATTTAACTGTTTTAGTGGTCTTAAAGTGATTATACCTTTAATGCAGAACTAGAAAAAGCCTTTCAATGCTTAACACCTATAAACCTGTCATTGTAGATCACAGAAAATCTATTATAGCAGTGAACACTTTCTGCTTCAAATTGAGATGAGCAGGCAAACCTTTTATGGCAATTTGAGAGGCATTTAATGGTGTGAATCGCTATTCAGAAGCTTTTTATACATGTATTAAGTCCAATATAATACTTGAGCTTAAAAAGGTGACAAACATTAGCTAATAATTCTGTCACTTCATAGGTTGTATGAAGTGTTAAGGAAAATGGCATTGGAAGACTTAGCAGAAAACAATAGCTACCACATGCTGTCATTTTAAAACATCACCCTGAAATGACATATTAGTTAGAACATTACAGTGCACCTCAAAACAGGTGAGGAACTGTTATAAAGGACACTGGTTAATTTTGGATTCATGGAGGTTGCACCCAGCTGAAACAGCAAGAACAGATGGACTAGATCTGCTAGATCAACTGGAGAAGGAAGTCTTACAAGGCCGTGACCCCTTTTTACCCATTGCCGGTAGTCTAAGGGGTGCAAGTTGTATTTCACGCAATAAATGAGATTGATCCATAGCAAGCTCTAATACAATCATAGATGCAAATTGCATGTCAGTAACTAAAAGTACACCTGTCATTTTATTTCTACCCACTGTCTTCAAAATTTACACTAAAATATACCAAATGTATTTTTAAAAAGGTGATAGCTCCCTGCATAGTTTTAAAATATGTAGCTAGCACAAAACTAACAGTTCTTAGTTAACTTAACAGATCAGAATATCAGACATCTATTCATAGTTCTGTAATAGCTGTTGGTTGTCCTGTAGTTGCCATGGTTCTTCAAGGCATTGCAGTTGGTGGAGGTTCCACTTTTGGCTATTACATTTGTTGGGAATGTGGTGAAACAGTTTAAAATGACAGTGTCCACTGGGCCTTGAGGTCACCTCGGCTGACAGAGCTTTCACAAGCTCTGACAGCTTTTTCACAAGAGAGAAGAAATATATTAGGGATGGGATCCAGTTCAAGATGTAAATGCCTAAATGAAGGCACAGGCATTCTAAATTATCACTATAATCAGTGGAGATTTGTAGTGCATGGACACAGACACTTTCTACCATTTTAGATTGCATGGGATATCCTGCTTAGTGATGATACTTGATATCTTCTAGCCTTTCAGTATGTATATGATAATCTAGGGCTACTAATATGTGTAGCATAATCTAGTGTTTCACTTGACATCTCTTTAGTCAATGGAATTGAACTCCTGGTCAGCTGAATAGCTGCCTGAGATTCACTGACAGTACTAACCACATTTCAGTCACCTGAAACTGTAAGCAACACTCTCATTTACTTTTCAAAATTGAACTGAATCTCAGTTGATGAATCTCAGTCTATGAATTCTTTCCTTTTATTCAAAGACATCCTAAGAAAAATGGCAGAGGCCACTTAGTTTAGAACTTACATATAATTAAATACAAAACTGAAAATACTTTAAGCAGAATCCTGTTTTCTGTTTGGAATGTCTCTTGATTAAATGTTGACCGTGCAATATGTGATCTCTGTTGATTAAGCAGATTTTTAGAATAGAGAAATGAAAACCACAAGCATCTCAGTGAAGAGATATCTACAAAAATTGAGAGCTGTCACCCTTCCAAGATATTCTCTAGTAATTCTCAGAGTTAAAAGATCTTTTCATACTGAAATGGAAAACAGATTAAATCTCAATAGAGGAGGTCTACAACTCTCATGCAAATGGATTGGCTCTGCACAGTGCATCATGACTGTAGTATCAAGTATGCCACTGAGGTTTTAAAGCTACACAGGGCCCCGAATCATTGTCTCTGCTGATGACTTGTCAACTAAAATTGCAAATTATGCAGGGGTCTTGTAAGAACACTCAGGTCTGAGTAACAGAAAATAAAGAGAAGGTATTTAATTTCTGTGACATTCAAATTCAACTTGGTATTCACAGTAAAAAAGTTTCCAAAGTTTCCATTTCTGACCCCCTATTTCTGAACATTTCTAATCAGACAAGTTCTTGATATAAAGACATAATACAGAAAGGCTGAATACTATTTGGAAGTTTGTTTAGTTTCTGTACTTAGCTCATCTCAGTGAAGATGTACCATTAAAATTCAGCATTTGTAATAATTGACATCTCAGGCTATCAATGTTCCACCCTCCATTTTTCTCAGTAACAACACCCAAGCCGGGTCTATCATATTTCCACACAATCTAACCCAGAATGTGTTCAAAATTTTCATTTTACATCAAAGAATCTCAGCAATGTCCTAAGATATCAGGCTCAATATCTGGTCTTACTAGATCTCTGATAGCATTCAGGAATAAATCTGTTCAATCAATCTACTTTAGTTGTTAGGCTACCACAGTAGTTGAGTATTAGATAAGTATTAGTTGACTACTATTTGCACAAGTAAATAGAGCTAAATCAAACTTACATAGAACTAGACTCCATTAAGTCCAAAAGCTTCACAAACTTATTTGAACTACTCACAATTAGACAGGAATGGTATAGAAAACTAAAATTCAGTCAATTGTCCCAATTTCTGCCTGGGTCATGTGGGTCAGCAGTTCAGAGTTTTCTACTTCTTTCGTCTGATGGCACAAACTTGTTCTGTCTTAGCGAACAACTGCTAGCCTTAGTAGATATGTGATCAATAGTCACAGGTAAACAAATGTAATTTCATGTAAGTGTGCAAAACAACACCAGCGAGACGAAACTACAACCCAAGATGAATGCAGGGACAGAAAAAAATTAATCTCATAAAGGTGGCATTAGCTGAGGAACTTTCTGTTCTCAACATTAAGTAAGCTCAAGCAGGACTCTCCTATAGAGACAGAGACACCACTATTTGTCCATCTGTACAAAAGGATGCTCAAAGAATGTATGGCAGGAAAAAACCCACAGCTGATAACTGCAAGGCAGTTCACATCCCATAGCCTTGCACTCTCCTTCTCACTTTTGCTAATGCTGTTTTATGGCCTTTTTTTCTTTACTGTTTTAGAAGGCAAATTGTCCTTTACTACATTGGATGAGTTTGTAAAAAGCATGCAGGGACAAGACCCTTGATGTAACTAATTAATATCAGTGTTATAGAATAAGTTGCTTCAGGAGGTGGACTGGAAGGTTGGTTGAAAGAGTGAAACAGCAAGCTCTTAGAACTGCATCAGGATATGGTGCTGAAAAGAACAATAAAGCACTGCTGCCAGTAGGCAGTTTACAGACCTCTTAGGTGCCATAAGAAACATGTAGGTGCAGAGGTTTCATAGTTGTAAAGTGTAATATTTCCCTATCCATGCCCTACTGCTGGGGATTAAATGAAATCTAAATTCTTCTGCATTGCTTAAGCCATGAATGTTTCAATAATCATATTAGTCAGTAAATTGAAAGGCTTAGAAGCAACAGGTTGAGTTGTTTATAGCTGTAATAGCAGCAGCTTTCCTTTATCAATCACAGTTTGTATGTTGAATGCCAATCTTTTGATAGTCACTCATCTACGTGTATCAGAAAAACTAGGAAAAAAAATCAAAGTAATTAAAATTCAGCTGGGCTATCTCCCACAATGTTAATGCCCTGGAAAAAAAATGTGTTGCAAAACTATCCTCACATGTACACAACCTTTATTTTTATTAGACAAAGATTGTTTTCTTGTGGAAGTTAAATAATGCTTTAACATGGTCATTATGATAACCACAGATTGCAAGGAAACGCATGGTTTTTGCAGTGAAGAAAGAGGAGGAAATCAAATTCTGTCATTGATATGCACATAATTTTTTTGTTGAACCTGAGGGATTTTTGTGAAAAATGATGTGCACATCCACAGGAGGGGAAAAAAATCCATTTTACTTTAGTGTGATCATCCAGCTGAGTAGTACCTTTTTCCTGATAACAGCATGCTTTAAAAGCCATGCCGCCAAATGTCAGGTTATTTTCATGACCAGGATACAGAGTGAGGAACTGAAAAACCATACCTGTCTCAGTCTGTGAGAGAATAAGATGTTAATGGTTAATGTCTCTAAACAATCACCCATTTCTGGAGGCGGTGGGGTGCTTTGCTGAGGCCAGGTTTACACCCTCCGAAAGGGAAGAGGTGAGTTTTTGGGTGTGTAGTGGCAAGCCTCTGGTCCACATAAGACAGAGGGTTGAACAACCACCACCAGAGGCAGATGAGCAGCAGATCCTTCGAGGTGGATGGGATAGCACTTTTTATCGTATTTTTATCAATATGATATCAATATCATAACAACTTTTATCAATTTATCTCCCTCAGACCCCATTCCCCTCCCTGGAGAAGGTCACATTCACACAGAATATTCACATTTTGGCCTGAGGCTGTTCATCCCTTTTGATGGGACATAACTGGCTCACCCGTGCTGATATGAAGGCAGCTGTCATGTCTTACAAGGTGTCATAAATCATCAAAGATCCCCAAAATACCCTCAGACTCATTTCCAAGGCCTTCCACCAGAGGACTGAAAGCTGCTTTCCCCAAGAGATGTACCTGGGTGTTCCCACCAAGCCTGAGCATATATTAACTCAAGGTTTCATGGGCTTCCCCCACCCTCAACAGATCAAGACTGCGACCTTCATATTGACAAGACTGTGACCATCACTTTCCAACAATCAAGTCTTATCGTAGATCCATGGGTGGTGGTATCATTCTACTCCTATNACTATTGTCTGAGGGACATTTTCTTTTTTTCCTTATCTCCCCATCTCTCACAGGTAGAACCACTGAATTCCTTCCTTCCTTCCTTCCTTCCTTCCTTCCGTCTTAAATTCAGCAAACCCTGAGGAGGAGTTAAACACAGGTAGTTTCAGTCTGCATTCTTGATCTAACTTTCAACTGAAATAACTCTAAAAACAGCAGTGTGTCATTCAGAAGGAATACTGTATGCTTGCAAAAGTCCCTGAGATCACTGTAACATCTCAAAAGCTTTGTATCCCCATTACACACACACCGAGTTAGGCATGCCTGTATCTTGAAAACTTCAGGCCATTCTTGACAACAAACATGAACTGATGTCAACCTCAGCATCCCACTTTTTACATTTTATTTATGGCACAAGGTCAGATCACTTGTTTCCCTTGCTTTTGCAAGGTGACAAAGGCTGACTACTGGGAGAATCTATTGTGCCTGACCAGTCATTGTAACCCACTAATGAATTATAGAAAGCACTGCAAAAAACCAAGCCTATACCAGAGAAATCTGAGTAGTAGTTATGTTAGGGATATGAAAAATCTGCAATAAGGATATAATTTCCTTTTTAATTGTGGTGAGAAAACCTAACAAATCCCTCTGGGTGATGCTTTTCTCAAGACAAATACACAAATAGTGAAATAGTTTATAAGAACTTAAGAGTTCTGGGGAAAAGTTCTTGGTGGGTTTTTTTTGTGTTGTTTTTTTTTTTTTTTTTAGTCTCTGGTTTTAAAAGGAAGATCATATGGGAAACAATTTTCTCTGGGCAAGATAAGACTTTTTTCCATGATGCCAAATGCATCTTACAACCTATTTACATTTAAAATCTATTTACATTTTAAAAGGTTGAGTTTCTGTGAATAAATGAATATGATCAAATCCTTTGTAATGTGAAATGAGCTTTTAATAGCTAACTTAATCTGGAGATGAAATAAGCATCAGCAGAGAAACAAATCTTTGCATAAAAATTCAAAATTAATATATTAATCAGGTTATGAAAGAGAACTGATGCAGTTAAATGTAATAAATGGATATAAATAAAAAGTGTGAAGAATGGAGGGTAAACATGGTTTGGGATAAAGAAAAGAGGTAATAAAATTACAGCACAATAATGTAAAGCTATACCAATTCAGACTATAAGCAAAACATGGCTATTCTGATATCAATTTTTCTAATAGTAACGGGACACCTGAAGTGGACATGGAGGTAAATGCATTTGTAAATTGCATGTAAAAAAAATGTACTCTTTAATATAGTTTTAATAAAATATATTAACAATTTAATATAATTTAGCTTTAAACCTAGGCTATTATATCTAGACTAAAACAAAATAATCGTTCTTATATAAAGAACACTGTGAATGCAAAACACACAAGTATATGCTACATGTACTTTCAGATTGCTGAAACAATATACATGTTAAATTTCACTACTCTGAAAATAGATTTATTTACTCTACACTCACTTGTAAGCAAAGTGTCTTTGAAGCAGTGCCTTTAGTGTCTTTCTAATTCTGTCCATACTAATTTTCAACAGAATAGATATATACACACGTCTCCACTATATCACATCACAGGGCTTATCCTGAGCTGACACATGCACAGAAGTGCCTCTAGTATAAGAAGGAGCTGATTTTACCTAAAAAGTCAGAATTTTGGAATATGTTGTATTGGTTGTTTTGAATACAAAGGCATGATTTCCAATTTTGTTATTACAAAGCCTATTTATACATAACTAATGTTCTCTTTACAGCTCTGAATGATTTGGGATTAACATGCAGAATATGTATTATTCACAAAGAAAACCTGGCTAGGCGTATCACAGTGTAAAGCACCCTAGTACACATCGCTTCTCTTGGAGCCTGACAACCTTCTAATGCTTTTATAACAGACCGGGAATAATTTCATTCAGAATGAATTTCATTAATTGTGAAAGTTTATTAAATGCTCTGAATAGTTACTAATATGTTATCTGCAAAGTAATAAAAATAAGTGGATATATCAGTTTCAGCCATATTTCCAAAAAAAAGGCTTAGGGTTTTTTTTAAGATATGATACTATGTGCAGCATTATCAGGTCTGGAATGCATGTGCTGCTCAATTTAGTACTTATATGCATAGAAAACTTCATTTCTCCTCTTAATGCTTATTACTTTGTCTCGAACTTGTCTCAAATATACTCATTATAAAATATTTACATGAAATCTCCTCACAGATGTATAGAAGGTGACAAAGTATTATCATAGCCTTGCCCTGACCAGAAGTACAATGCAAACAGAAGTCAAATTTTGGAACCGTGTTCAAAAGAACACTAAGGAGAGGACCCGAGTACAATGAGCCTCAGCCTGTGCCATGGACAACAGACAGGAAAACAGTAGCAGAAACTGCTGGAAAGATGCATCGTGACAATATTCTACAGTGATTTGATTGACAGCCTGTGCTAAAATCTGTCTATGAAAACACCACACACACCCCTTGCCACCCCAGTGATTAGAGAGATAAGCTATAATAAATTACAAAGATGAGAAAGAAACATTTTTGCATGGATGCAGAGGACCTGAGGTGAAACAGTTTTTTGTTTGTGCCAAGCTGCTGGCTAGAGCTCAGTGCAAACAGTGATCAGAGTTGTGGACTCCTGAGCTCAATAATGCCTGTTCATCACAGCAGGAGATGGGTCTCAGTTAATAGCATGTCTGTGTATGTGCACAACATTTCCTTTTTTATGTCCCCTTACTAAATTAAATGTCTAAGTGGCATGCTGTGTGGTGTTCCTTTCTCCTCTCCTTGTGGCAAAGGGGTTCCATGTTTTCTATCTTGTAATTTTTTTTCAAAGGTGGAAGAAAATAACTATTTACATATAAAAAATCCAAAGGAATTAAGAACAGGAACTGATTTACTTCAGTCCTCTTGTTCTGTATCACAAATAAGTTCCCACAAAGCAAGAATCATTAAGAATATGATGTTCTGACAACTTCTGGACATCCTGAAAGTCAGAGACAGAAAAGTGTCTCTGTTCTCTGCCTGGAGAAAACAAGGCTCTGGGGAGAGTTTATTGTAGCTTTTTGATAGTTAAAGGGGGGCTTCTAAGAAAGCTAGGGAAAAACTTTTTATTAGTGCCTGAAGCAATAGGACAAGGGGTAATGGTTTTAAACTAAAAGAGGTCAGATTCAGACCAGATATAAGGAAGACATTTTTTTGCAACAACAGTGGTGAAACACCGAAACGTGTTTCCCAGAGAAGTGGTAAGTGCCTCATCCCTGGAAACATTCAGGATTGGGTTGGATGGGGCTCTAAGCATCCTGATCGAGTGGAAGATGTTCCTGCTCATTGTTGGGGGGTTGGACTAGATGACCTTTAAAGATTCTTTCCAAGCCAGGCTATTTTATTACTGATTCAATGATTTTATGATTCTATTCTGTTCTGAATCCACCACTGTGACTTCAGTAATGGAACCAGGTATGTATCACAGCTGTACAAGAAATACTGTTTTGCTATATATTTCCTTTGTAACAGTACTTCCAAGAAGAGTCACAGGCTCATCAACTGCAGTGAAAAAAAGATCAGAAAGGTTTTTTTATAGGTAGTGCTTTACTTCCAAGCACTTTCCTTTGATAAAGAGATGTGCAATAACAAGATATTGTATTGTATATTTCTACAACCAGATCTCGAAGCTCTTTGCTGGCAAGATCTGATCTATTAAGCACACATTCTATAGATGGAGAAATGGACACATGCTAAAATGACTTTTATGAAGTCAACACATCAGAAGCAGGACTGAAATCAGAAACAGGATGGAAACAATTGATGTTTTCACTGAAAAATTATTGATATGGTCTTTTCTGAGAACCTTAGTGAGGCAGCTGAATTATTAGCTTGTATATTGTAGGATTTCACTTGACAGTCCTCAGATATCATCGTGTATGTGGATCCATTCATCTATCCTCTTTTCCCTACAAAGCATGACACAGCTAAGAGTGTATTCAATCATACCCCTACCCCAGCCACCAATACAGCCCTTGAGACTCAAACCAGAATTTTTTGAAATGAAGCAAACAAAAAAAATGACTGTACTGTCAGACACCATGAGTTTATACTTATTACCTGTGCAATTCTTGTGGAATAGAGTACAAACTACACTTGTACTGTGTAGTTTTACTCTTTTTTTCTTTATGGAAATCTAATTTCTACATGGGTTGTTAAAATGCCTAGGAAAAAAAGTTATCAATTCTTGAAACATGCTATTACATTTTTATTTAAAAATATTAAAAAAGAAAACCACCAGATTTTATTTTATTCTTTTTTTTTGTAAATTATGTAGTTAACAAAAGAAAATACCATGAGTGTCATTTTCTCAATTTAGATATTGAATATGCACAAAAAATCAGTAAAAGTAGAACTATTTGTGTTTGTTAGTTGGGGGGGTTTCTGACTAAAATAAATTAAATTAATGCAAACATGAAAGATATGCAACTAATCCATAAATAGTACTTAAAGACAAGCCTAGCAGTAAAGTAATGCACATTAATCAGGAGTTAGTAAAAAGAATTAAGAATGGAGTGTATTGTACAAGGTCTTATTAATGAATTTCTTGATTACAGTTCAGGATCATGAGAAATCTTCTGAATTAATAATGGTTCACAATTTGTACCCATACTAAACAGCTAAAAACCAGAATTGACCATCAAACGAACTTTAGTCTCTCTCTTTTAAATTTGTTCTCCATACAGGCTGCAGCTGAAGAGAGAGTGAAAGCTGTAGCACTGAACTATAGAAGAAACAAGAAATAATTAGCCATTCCTATGGTAGATCTGCTGTGCTACAGATATCACAAAATTAAAAATAAAGAAAATGTATTCACAGGTAGGATTTTTCCCTGGCAAATATAATGTGTAGTTTATATTCTTCTGGGGTAAAGGTAGATTTGTAAATCTTTGAGGGAAAAAAAAAATTGTAATTATTTAACATAGCAACAAATGAGCTTTCTATAACTTATGAGCAAATATTAATACCTAAAATGAAAGAGAGTTGGAGAGAATGGAAGCAGCTAAAACAACAAACACTTTCTGCAAAATACTTAAGTGTCCACCACACTAATTTTTTCATTACTTGAATTTTCAGCTGCTCAGATCCTGCAGTTGAGGTGGATTCTACAGATGTATTTACACTCCTCACCTGTTGGCATATCATATCCAGTAAACAAAATATAGGAAGATCCTGTGGCTGTCCAATAATACTAGCCTCATTAACAACTATTTTGAAATTGAGATTCTGTAATTATAAGGAAAAATTCCAATGCATTTCATAATCTCCTTATCAGATATTTTTACCCATACCTTTTAATAATATGTTCTTTGGATTGTAAATGTCATGAAAATCACAGGCATTTAAAGTCTCAAGAAGAAAAAAGAAAAAAAGAAAAAAATTGAACATAGAGGAACCTTCTAAATATCAAATATCTTAACTGCCAGGCTCCCTTTTACTTGAAGGCTAGAAGGAAGAAGAAATGTTAGCGTGGGCTAACACCTATATATAGCTTTGTAGCCTTTAATGATGGTTGAAAGTAAGCATGATAAATGAAGGTTTAAATATGGTGCCAGGATTTCACAGCCATCCTAATGCATCAGAAATTTGTCATCTGTCATCAAATTTGCCAGCTGGCTACTGTAACATCTTTAGACCAGCCACTAAGGATGCCATTAGTACCTACTGCTAACATTATTCTCATGGATCCTGATGTTTCATGGAAGAAAGATTTGTAGTAACTTTTCACATGTATGAAAACATGCTCAGCATTATTAATTGGTCCTGACACAAGCAGTATTTTTGCTGTATACAGTTGAGCAAAAAGCCTTACTCAGTGCAAAGCTTTCATCAAATTATCTACCAGTGAAAGCTGACAAGCTGATTGAAAGTGTCAGTGAAAGGGGGAGCTGATATATAACAACACAATTTTCACAAAGTGAGATTTTTAGCCCTTGCAATTTGTACGGAAACTCATTATTCTTCTCCATTATGGGTAAAGGGGAAACTCTGTAAGTGCCCAAGTCTATTACTTCTCTAATTTTAAATCTAGCTCAAATGACTGTTTTCTGCAGGGAGAGGACTAAAGGATGTACAGCCACTCACCAGGCATTTGTCTCCTGTTCACATTCAGGAAAAGCTATCAAGAATTAAACTCTGTGCAGCCATTATACTGGTAGGAATATTAAAGCTAGGACTGTGCTACATTAGATGTGGTATAATGAAGGATATTGCATTGCAGTCAGTCAAAACTGATGTCACAGGACAGATGCCTGTGCCACAAACACAGAGAGCTACAGCACCATAATTTGGTACCTGCTCTAGGCTAAACATTTCTTGATACAACATCATCACTTGCTATCCCTTTAGCCTCCTTTTGGGAATCCAGACAGGCTGATGTTTTTTCATCACAGCAGGATTTTATTGTACTGCCTGAACACACCTGTGCACAAAATGATCTAACAGTACTCATAATATGTACACAGATGAGAAAATTATACTAACATCTGATGGGAACATGTAAAACCATTTGAAAAAACTGTTACACGTAAGATTTCCTTTTTTTAAAAAAGTTAAATTGAAGTAGCCAAGCGGTAAATTCAAACTAGTAAAATCAAATAATTCATAGAATCACAGAACATCCCGAGTTGGAAGGAACCCACAAGGATATTCAAAATCCAACTCCTGGCCCTGTACTGGACAACTCCAAGAATCACACCAGGTGCCTGAGTGTGTTGTCCAAATGCTTCTTGAACTCTGTCAGGCTGGTGCTGTGACCACTTCCCTGGGGAGCCTCGGTTCCACTGCCCAACCACCCTCTGGGTGAAGAACCTTTTCCTAACATCCAACCCAAACCTCTCCTGACACAACTTCAGGCCATTCCCTTGGATCCTGTCACTGATCACCGGAGAGGATATTATTGCCTTCCTCACATGGCTTCCCCTCTAGGCCCTTCTCCATTTTCATATCCCTCCTTTGGACACCAACCATTCACTGACCTTTTGTTAGTTTGAGGGTTGTTTTTATTGATTATTGTTGTTGTTGTTATTACTATGATTTTATATTTATGTGTTAGAAATAAATTCAAATTAAGGAATTACAGACAAGTGTTTTCTTGAAATTATATTTCCCATTGTATAGGCAATGAAGCATGTCTGTGAATTCTGTATTTAACAAGAAATGTCTAGGTACAACAGATGCCTTCAATTTAAAATAAATAATTTTTTTAAAAATTTAGAAAATAATTTCCAAGTAATTTTAATTCATTTCTTCTTTATTTCAGAGTCAGTTTTTTTAAAGTATTTGCATTAAAGCTACATTATAGTAAGACTGTAGTAAAACAAAGAAATTAACAGTTTTGACTCAGCAGCACTTTTCAGGGATAATCCACTAAAGTCACATGGCCACAGAGGATAAAGAAATATCTTACCCAAGGGCACACAGAAACCAAGTCCTGGACCTGACTTTTAGTTCAGTGAACTCTTTGCTAGACTGTGCATGAAAAAAATTCCCAGGCCTCACTTAGAAGCAAGAAATATTAGAGGTCATGGCATACAGTGCCAAAGGTCTTCACTCCTGTATATCTCTCTGTGTTCCTTCAGCAGAGCCTGCATTTTTGTCTTAAGTTCCTCATTCCAATGCAAAGAGAACTGAGATATGTCTGTTATTCAACTGTAAAAGCAAAAATGTTTTTGTGTGAAATGTACCAAGGGAAAAAACAAGCTAGCTTCTCTCCTCTAGTTTTTCTATATTTCAGGGTTGAGACTATTCAGAAAAAGCATATACCGACCAAGGTTAGCAGCACACACAAAACACATCCAGTAATTATTAGAAAGAAAATAAAACAACAAAGGTATAAGTCACACTAGAAGTAAACTGCAGCAAATTCTTTAGAAACCAATAAATTCCCATGACAAACTAGAAATTGTTTTAGCAAGGAACAGCACCACCTGTCTTCTTTCCCCAGGGTAAGAGACCATTAAGATCCAAAATTTTCATTGAAAATTTGCATTTGGGAGTCTTGGTTTCTAAGTGTGAATTTAAAAACGTGTTCTCCAACGGATGATCACAGAGTCTAGGTGGGATCTTAACAGGCCCTTTTCTTGACATCTATTCAATGCTAGCAGCATTATTTGATCATTTCATAGGAAGATTGGGACTCAAATGTTTGTCTACTGACTCTGTACATAAGTAGACCATTTAGATATTAAAAAATCTCCCAAAAACACTGAATAGCAGGACAAAAACTAAGAATGTATAACTTCTTATCTTGCAGAGGTAGAACTGAAATTCCCTGCATAGGGAGACAGTGGTCACCTAGTAACAAGTCCACATGACAGGGACCAGCAACTCCACCTCAGGAATTGCAAGACATAGCTTATACGCTTGCAAGTCACATATTCACCATGCTTTACTTCTATAGAGAAAAAACCCACTGAATCATGAAATAGAAATTTGGTTTAGATTATTGTACAGCTCCAGGAAGCAGTTAGTGGGAAAACTCAAATCCTCTTTGGCTTTCTCCCCCTTTTCTCAGTCCATTGGCAACATTAAACTCAAAAGAGCTTTGCAATACCTGTCACCCCAGCAGGCACTTCAGGTCCTTAGAACAGCTCTGGCCTGAGTCACTGAGGAGAGTGACTGGACTAAGGGATTGTTGGTTGCATCTATCCCAGTTCTATGCTCATCCTCAAAACGTGGTCAGCTATACATAAATGCAGAGATGAAATATTTAAAGCTATTTAGATCTTCATGGAAATTTTATACCACATATGCAAGTTCTCTAGCAGCAGTTTGTGGTCAGCTGAGACCTGTAAGAGAACTTGAGTACCATGGCATTACATGAAATATTTGGCTGAGAGATCAGCTTGACCTCTTATAACAGATGGACTTAAATGTAATATGAGAAGAAATAAAGACTCCAGAACAGTATAAGGTCAAGAATTTCTCAAAATCTACAACACATTATCATTATTGAGATAACATGTTTGCTCAAAGCATTACCATTTAGAAGAGCATATCATTTTGTTACATATTTACAAAATTACTTCTTAAAAATTCTGACTTGAGCAAGTATCCTTGTCTTGCTAGGATACTAGTATGAGGTGATGGAGAAACAGCACAGCAGATCCACTCATATCTACTTCATTTCATGTTTTTGAGTGTTTTTAACAGCAAAAAGAAAAAAGCTTTGCAGAATGCTGAAAAACACTGGCTGCACTTAGTTTTGTTTTTCTTATTTCATAGTGTACATTACTATTCTAGTCCTGCCTAGAGCCTCATACAAGTTGTACTTGCCATTTTATTAAGGTTGATTAAAAAAGAAAAAATAAAGCAGACAGGGTAAGTATACTTCAAAAACAGATGGCTAAATTATCTTGTAAATTCTATGCCTTGTGGTGCATGATTGTTCAAAAGTTCGTAAGAAAATTATTTCCTTGGTGGAAAGAGGTCAGGATCTGAAAGTCAACTTGATACCTAATCAAGAAAAAGAACAAAATCACTAGTAATAAAGTTTCTGCAGGTCAAGCATTTCCTTGGGCAAATTCTGTGGAAACTGACTATTCCCAAAATAGACTTTAAATTACATCTTTGCAATTCTATTATCTTTAGTATGGTAGAATTTGAGGATGCAATTTGATGAGAAATCAGTTTGATAAAGGACACTGCAAGTAAAACGGAGTTCTGATGACTATATACAAAACAGTGTTCATTATAAAACATCAGAGACCAATTCATTAAAAGTGTGCCAGTAATGTACGTAGGAGCCTATAAACAAGTAAACATAAAAGCAAGTTCAATGACTTTTTTTAATTATAGTCATTTCAGGACTGAACTATATATTGAGGAAAAAGAAGGGCTTTGTATTTTCTTTCTCTTGTTTGTCCTTTGCCCCGAGTGCTGGGCAAAGATTGCTCAAAAATACTGTTACTCATCAGTGGCAGGCAGTCTTCTGAACAAGAGCTGAAAGGTACAGACAAGTATTCACACAGGGGGTTATAATATGTGATTTTTAATCATCAGCATGTTTTAATGATAGAAGAAGCTGAGTCTCAAAAAAGGGGACTGAACAAACAAAAGCAGAGAATTCTTAATGCCATTTTACAATTTCATATACCTGTAGATCTAGATGAACATGAAGGAAGAATTGGTAGACAACCAAAAAAGTAAGCCACAGCTAATTAAGATAAAAGAAGGAGGTGTTCAAAAATGAAAGGCTGCTGCCCAGGAACTGTAGATAAAATACCTCCCCATTAATGTAAAAAGAAAATGAAACCAGTGACAGGAAAAAAAAAAGTAAGAAGATAAGAAAACAAGTAAGAAAAATAAAGTATGTCTGAAACAAGAAGGAAGTCGGTTGAAAAGATTAATAACACAATGGTAGAGGGTGTCAAAGACAAACTTTCTAGGGCAAGTGGTAATTCAGCAGCATTTGTTCTCTACCTTGGAATCCTCTGGCAGAAATTGCTATGCATCCTTTAAAAGATGTTTCTGCTATCTCTGAGTACATTGAAAAAGCAATCAGTATATTGGTTTTTGCTATCTCTGTCTCAGCAGAGTTTTCTTTTAAGGCATTCTCAATGAACCCTCAATGAGAATGAAAACTTTAAAAACTGGAAAAGATTAATTAATGTTAACTTGTGAATTATTTTTTTCCAATTTTTATTTACCAGGAGTGTTTTTAGGGACTTGGTTGACGATATTATTCTAAAATTTGGAAATTCCATACTAAGTCTAAAGACTATTTTGATGATCTTACTAACTTATTATTTTGCTTATACAACTAAAACTATACAATCAAGTGAAATAATTGTTTCTCAGTACAAATTTGCTTATTCTGCCCAAACTAATAAACTATATATATATATATATATATATCTCAAATCATACTAGTACATGGATAAATTAAATGGATACATTCAAATTTCTAGATTGAACAAAATAGCCACAAGACAGACCTAGAGCATAAATATATCTATAGACTTTCTTGATCCCTCCAAATTTAAAACAGAAAAGAGTAAACTATAGCAGGCAAATCAACTGAACAAAAACCAAATAAAACCAAAATAAAATAAAACAAACCCCAACAAACAAACAAAAAAATGAAAGTTGAAGGAGATAATATTATCAGTAAACAAGCAGAAATTTTCAGAATACCAAGATCCTGGAGAGGTTTGGATAGCAGCAATGCTTTAATAACAACAGACTGGATTTCAAAAGGAAATACAAATGTACTCAGAATATAGAAAATTTATTAGCATGCTGCAAAATGGCTATTTGATAAGTTACTAATTATAAAGAACTTCAAAGTTATAATTTTTATATCTTTTTGATTTCTGTTAGATCAAATTTACTTTATTCTTAGTTATTTATTTATTTATTCATTGGTAATTATTTGATGTCTTTCTTATGCAACAATGCCATAAAAGTTCATTAATCTTGACAGCTCTGGTACTGTTCAACTTTCAACTTTACTGAAAAAATTAGTTTAGCATTTTGTTTTCCACTTTCCTTTTTGAAGTGGAATGGCTTCTACAGTATGTACCATAGTGGATGTATTTTAAAATAAATGTCCAAAACTCCATGAAAGAATTAAGGATTTCAGCTCCTATTTGGAAAATGTTCTTTTCTATTACACGTAAACCTTTTAACAAAAAACACTTTGATGGAGATTCAGGAATTGAGATTAGACGGAAACAATATGCAGAGAAAATGGTGAATTTTGTGACTGAAGGATGGATATGCAGTTCATGAGCAGGCCACGTGACCTGAACTCAAGCACAGAGTTGCTTTTGTTGTGGGCCAGTGTGGCTTCTGAACTGTCTTAACTACCTTTGCAGGCTGGTGGTAAGGCCTGCCCAACTTCTTCTGGCCAGAACCAGATGTAGCTGGAAATTTGCATCTGTTTAGTCTCAAATCAGATCATGCAGCACTGAGTGGCACTGAAACCCATCCAAATTTTGATATCTAGCATGACTGCAGAAAGGCTAATATATGTAAGACTAAATTGTATCTTTTCAATTAATATCACCAATTTTTTATTATTCTATATTTGACATAACCCCTTTACACTACTGCTCAACTCAAAGAAAAGATCATCAGTAAGGCCTACAATGAGCACCAAACTTCTGTCAATTCAAGAGATAGCAAAATCAAAACTGTTTTTCATAGAATGCTTTTCTAGTTTTGGGGATCAGGCATTTTCTCTTCACCTTTCCTGATGTCAGCAACCTCTTTTTTTACATTTGATCACTGGAAGATTGACCGCTCCCATACAGCTCTCAAACCAGCAAAACACAGCCTTTGAAGATATACACCATGATGGTGTAGAACAATTTCCAGGGAATGTCGAAACCTTACTTTTAATGATTTCCACACAGTTAAGTACATGTGCATGCAAGATGAAGGTACAAGTGTATAAGGATTGCCAATAGAAACTATTTACAGAGAAAATTAAATAGAAGTTTTAAAAAACTATCCAGGTTAAGTATGAAGACCTTCCTGGGATGTTTCTATATGTTGAGCCGAAATTGTCTTAGGCTTAAGGTGTGAGAAAAGGTGTGTAAAGGCTTCCAATACATGCAGAGAGTTTTCTTCCATCTTGTGACAGCCCAGTCTTTCAGTCTGATTTATTCTGATGCATGCAAGCCTTTTTTTCTTCTGTATTTATGCAGTAACGTTACTATGAGTTCCAGCAAGGTATAAGATTATATATTTTTTTCTTTTGTGAGAGTTTTGATTAGGATTTTGTCTTCACACTTAATATAAGCTTATTCAATCTGTTTTCTCCCTTCTGAAAATACCCTGGGTATTTAGTTTTTTTCCAAATACTTTTTATAAACAACTTAAGAGAATACATTTGTCTGTGTGTGTATGAATCTCAAAAAGATAACACAAGAAACAGATGTCAATATTCAGAAATGCATGCTAAGTTGAAAGAAGCAACAACCAACTATTTCTGTGGAAGCCTAATTTTAAGCAATCCTGCCAGATTTGGGACACTGCATTGGATTCAGTGTATCTTACAATGAAACTTCAAATTACTCAGAGACAAGCTAGAGATGTTAGAATAATAGATCTTAGCACCATGTCCACAGCTGTAGACTATTTAATCTCTACAGAGTGACTCAGGTAACAGCAAGTTAAAGCAAGAACATTAAAGCAAGAACAAGATGCAAGATAATACCTCAGTACCCCAAATTATCAATCCTTAAACTGCTCAAAATTTTAGTGTCACTTTGATAAGGTTAGGATTTAATTCTTCAGTAAGAGACAGAGGAAGCCATTCTGTTTCACATAGAATTGAGTACTTTTTGGCAGAACAGTACAGAGGGATCCAGACCAGCACAATTTTCTGTTTCATCAGACTGTAGAGAATTCACTGGAGTTTCTTGGCAGATATCTATAAATATAGACCTCTGGGGGCTCATACATTTAGTTTTAGTCTATAGAAGATTTCCTCCAGCCCTGTTCCAAACACGGACAGCTATTTTACACAGTCACTATCTTATTCAACACTTTACGATTGCACAAAGATACACATTATGTGCATCAAGATACACATTTCATATAGCCTGACAAGCTTCTCAGAGTTACAGAAGCATTCCTTAGAAATTATTTTGTTGCTTAGATTCCCTTTACTAACCTTCTGTGTTCTTTCAAAGGACCAGATTCACAGAAAGATGTAATCAACTAACCATTTGACATGGTACTGTTTAATGTTTACCTTTCTGGTCCCTGGCCCAGAACCCCAAGTCTTTGCTTTAAATGCTTTACTAATGCCCCAAGTCAATTAGCCGAAGAATCACAGTTGCCACTGAGGAGTATCAGTGCAAAATTCATCTCCTATCTTGTTTTGTCTAAACCATGAAGCAATGATTGGAGACTGAGTACTGGAAAATCATTGTGATTCCTTTTTGCATTTGGCGTTTTAACCTTAACTGAGGTAGTTCTAACAGATTAAAATATAATTGTTTTAACCTGTAGAGAAAAATAGTTCTTAGCAAAACAAATTTGAGATTGTAATAACTGACAGAAAAGGTTCTGATTTTAAAGCCCTTCAATACAACCTTCTGAGACCAGACACTGAAGAACTATTTACTTACTCCCTGTTTAATATTTTTTCAAATTTTAGAATAAAACACAAGAGAAGTATAAGGCCCTGTGAGAGCACAGAAGCAGCTAGCTCTATATGGCTGTACTGATGGGGCTTTTATCAGGACTACTTATTTGAAGAAATCCCAGTTTGCCAGCCATCTCCCTTAAAATAAGCACTTTCTAGTTCCAAACTATATTCATAACTTTTTTATTCATGCTACATTGAAGCATGCATGCTTTGCCTTTACTGCAAATTCAAATTGGAAACACCAGTTTCTGTGGTAACTTTACATGCATCTTGTGTAGGTCCTCTTTTGTTCCATTACCTAGCCCCTGTCCCAAGGATATGGCTGATACAAGGGTTTAACAGGAATTGTTCATGGAAAGTGATAAGGTTATAAGCTATAAGGTTACTTATAGCAGCTATAAGGTTACTTGTTGCAGCTGCCTGAAAAGATTTTGCAGCTGTGGTAGAATGGAGAAGCTACTGCCATTCAGAGACCAGGAAACTGCCGGAACCAGCAATGACAGGGTCTATATTGCAAACATGGTGCCATTTCTCATGTAACCAGCTATTGGGATCACATCGTTTGATGAGAAAGCCTTCAGTAGGTAGGTCACTATATTTTCAGAATTTCCAAATAACAGAAGCCATTATAGAGAGCTTTAGAAGGGTGTTTTTGGTTTTTTTCTTTAAATTACAGTGTGCATTAGGAAATCTAAAAAGTAATGGCCAAGACATTTATTAATAACCACCGCATTCTGAGAGTGCTTTCCTCTCCTAAAACAAAGAAGGAAACACATTTTATTGTCACAAGAGGGTATAAAACTGTCTATAAGCCACGCATCACAAAAACCATAAGTTATGTACATTGCTTATAGCTCTATCTTTACCTTTTACTGTGATTGACTGCTCCTCTCTTTTACCAACACATCTTTTAAAAACATTTATATTGATCAAACTTTGCCTTCCCTTTCCCTCTTCAAATGTAATGTAAGACTTTTGTTCTTTTCTTTCAATTTCTCTCTGATCATAATTGTCTCCTGCCTTATCACACTGATGAAATTTTCCCCCATGTGCTTCTTGCATATTAAATAGATTGATTTCTAAGGTGATTTCTATACAGTGATGGTGCTGCTTTACTGGTATTAAATGTTTTATTTGATCTAGTCCTTGAATAAAGGCCCATGTTTGCACTTCATCCCACAAAGCTCATGAGAGGTCAGGCATCAAAACATGTTCTGAAAACTGATAAAATGTAATTGGTAGGATAACCCAGAATGTACAGATACTTTTGATTTATTGCTGCTGAAGGTTGCCTCTATCTGACAGATCCCTTCCTAAAGAAAGGGGTCAGGGTCTTCTTCAACATACTTGGTAGTTATTTTGTTCTTTTTAAGAAGTGCAGTGCAAGAGGTACAGTAGCTGCTACCACTTTTCATGTATTTGCTCAGTTTATGAAAGCAGATTTCAATCTTTGTGAACTGAGAATAACTTCTGAAGCTTCAAGTTCTCACCCAGAACTAGAAAGAGAGTAGCCAACTTTCATGAAGACTCACATCTTACTGATGTGTGCTAAACTGTGAACGCAAAACTGACTGTACCCAAGAGAGTAGAGGAAGAGGAATCCTGGAATCATTACTTTTCTGCAGTGTGATGAGGACTAGCCATAGAAGCGCTGAATGTACTCAGTTCTGGTACAAAAAGAAACCCAATATAAGCTTTTGATCAATTTAAAAAAGAGCGGTACTGAAAAGTGGACCATTTTGAAAAAGCCTACACTGCAACTCTTCTAGGGATGATCAGACATCTGATTCATGACTGGAGGACATACTTATATAAAACACAACAGAGCTGAGATTTAGTATGTTCCTGCTATCTTCCAGTGGCTAGACATTGTTCAACACTAACTGTATTTCTCTTTTTCAAAGAAGCTAGAAATGCTATCATTGCCTTCCCCAGCTTCACTTATGTTCTGATTTGAACCTTTTCTCTTGGAATTGTCATTTGTGCGGATGTGGAAGAGGGGAAGGAGGAACAAATATTCTCTCTAGTATTGTTTTTCAGAGCAAGAAGTCAGTTGTACTAATTGAAATTTCTCATCCTATATAAAGGCTGCTTTTAATTCCAAACGTATGTGTAAACACCTGCACTAAAAATGACTCTGCCTTTTTTTGTATTCTGAGATCTTAGATTTAAATCCCACTCTTCCTGGGACATTGTTTAGCTCAAACTAAAGAATCTCATGCCTCTCCTGCCTCTAATGAAAACCTGGAAATGATGAAGAGAGAGACTGAAAATAATAATCTGATCGCAGGAGCAAAGGATCAGAAGTCTTGACTGAGAAGACCCTGATCCTGACAAAGAGTGGTTGATAAATTGCATAATGCCTACCTCTGTGAAGTATATCCTATCCTTCTGGAGGCAAGAAAAAAAAATCATTTGTCTACACATGTGCACACATATAATTTACCTAGATTTATAATAAGAACAATGGTTAAGGAGAAATTTGGTAATAAACAGAGAGAGACCCAGCATAAAACAGTTTCTAAACTTATTCCTACCGTGAAATGTAATTTATACAGTGCAGTAAAAGTCACAGTGACAAAAAATAATCATGCACTTTCACTTTATTCTGTTTTTAAGATCGGATGTCCATTGTGACTCTTCAACCTTCCTGCTGAAAGCTGAACTAACTCCCTCAAACCACAGAGCTACATTCACCCCCTCAGTTTTAGCAATGGCTTAGGTCATCATGGCTTAAATTTCTGAGCTGATGCTTATTACACCAAGTGAACTGAAAATAATGTAGAAGGCTTTTGCAATATTGAGTTGCAGAACAACAAAATGGTAAATGGAAGCCAAAGTAGATAAGTGTGAACTGATGTTAGACACTAAGAATGTAGAGACAAGGAAACAGAAAAGTCTCGTTAGGCCCATACTATGAATACGCAGTGGTCTGGTCCAACATCTCATGGATTGGCAATGCAGAACTGGGAAAACAACGTAGAAGGATGGTCGCCTTCTTACTAAATAGAGTAGGAAGAATGGAAGAATACTACGAGAAAGGTCTAGAAAGCTATGGGTGACATGAGAAAAGTTAACAAGGAATTCACCATTTTCCAACAGAAGAAACAGAGGTGTTATTTTAAGTCTATCTTGGCTGATCAAGACAAACTGACAGGAAATGCACTAGTTTATTTTCATTCCCACATTTTTTAATTTTTCCAGTCAATCTATACTGTTCTATTTTCTTAGGACTTGTTATGGTAGATATTAAAAATTGTCTTTGGGAAGATGAAAGTGAACTTTATGTTCAGTGTTGAATCTAAGTGATTGAGCAGTGTTTTATGCTTAATTAATTGCCCTGAGCCCATGAAAAAGTATACTCCTTCTTTTTTTTAAATGCACTTACTTAATTTTAAATGAAATTACTACCTTGAAATATAAAGATTATGAAGTGCATTTGAAAAAATGATACACAGATAAAAATTTTAAAATGAACCAGTTTTTCTCACTTGGGCAATTAAGAAGCTGCAGTTACTCGTCTTTCTTTGAAAGCAATATTGTACTTGTATGCCTTCAATTTTCTTGAAATAGAACCTTCAAGATGAAGCAATGCTTTCATACAACCACTACTGCACTGAGAAGCCACAGTTCCAAAGGGTGAGGGGAAAAAAACCCAGAAGAAATACTTGGAATCTCCACAGTGATGGACAAAGACCGGTACAATAGGTACATATCTGAAAATTTTACCTCCAAGTGTGCAGACTTAGCTCATGCTCACATGAGCATCACTCTTCTGGGCATCCTCTCTGTTGCATCAGCTTTACCACAATAGCCATGCAGTTTTCATTTGGAACTGCTCACACTCCTTACAGATTGGTCATGCTTATGATGCTGTTAGCATTGACTGGAACATGCTTTGGTCATGGACTGGTGCTGCACACTAACTGCTTAAGCTGTGTGTGTGCACTTTATTGGGTTCACTGATGCAAAAAAAAGATACAACTGTTAGGTTGGAAAAGGGGGAAAAATAAAGTGATATGAATGTCACCGGCATTTTCTTCCCAAGAGAACCCACCATAAGAACCATCAGAATTTGTAGGAGGATGGACATGAGAGTGACAGCATGAGAACAAGTGAAACATGCCACCACCACCACACCTGTGCACGCTGCTGGCACATGCTCAGCTTGCAGACACCCAAGTTTTTCTCAGCAGAGCTGTAGCCCAGTCTGCCAGTCCACCATATTTTCTTGTTAGAGGCTCTAACAATAATTTAATTCCACTGTTTCTACTTCACATACACCAGCACATTAAGACAATTGGCAGCACTACTTCTTCCTAAGTTTGTGCTTCTTTTGACTTCTCCACAACCCTGTATTCTAACTCCCTCCTGACTAATCTAGCTACCTCACTGTGAAACACAGCCAGCCTAATTTACACAGCCCTGTTTCCTCTGTAATTTCACAGCAGTTTTATAGCAAAAGTCGAGTTTAAGTCTTAATTTTGCATTACCTGTATGGTTATGAGTTTAATTCTCTAATTGTATCCCTTTTTCAAAGAAGACAGTCACTTGGTTTGTTCAGTCTAGAGAAGAGGCGACTGAGGGAAGACCTCATTGTGCTCTTCAACATCTTCATGAGCAGAAGCAGAGGAGCAGGTACTGTCTCTTCATTCTCGTGACCAGTGACAGGACTCAAGGAAATTACATGAAGTTGAGTCAGGGGAGGTTGATGTTGGATATCAGGAAAAGGTTTATCACCCAGAGGGTGGTTGGGCACAGGAACAGGCTCCCCAGGGAAGTGGTCACAGCACCAAGCCTGTCTTAGTTCAAGAAGTGTTTGGACAACGCCCTCAGGCACATGGTCTGACTCTTGAGGTGTCCTGCTCAGGGCCAGGAGTTGGGCTCGATGATCCTGACGGGTCCCTTCCAACTCAGCATATTCTATGATTTCTCGAATTCTCATTTCTTCTAAAACCTTCCTGGACACATAAAACCTCCCAGAACTCAAATATTATGCAGACTGACCACACTATTTTTTACACAAAATTATTCTGTCTTTTAAGCTGTAACAACATGTATTAAAACCATGTTTTCCACTCTGACTACATGTAATACTATCACCTCACTTACAAAATCAGCAGAGCTTAGCAGCCTGTTTTAATATAGCTTATGCCAGTCATGTGTATAATATCCCACTGATGCTTAGACAGCTTATCCTCTGAGAGGGGTACCTCTTTAGCTGACTAGTTAAATCCTGAATAAATATTCTCTACTTGCAGTCAGAATAATGGTCTCCTCTCTGCCACAGGAGAGGGGCATAAGAAATTTTAACAATTTGTGTACATCAATTTGGTTTCTACTGTGCATATTTGCAACCAGAAAATTGTTAATTGCAATTGCAGTTTTCCAGATGTTGTTCAGTATGATTGTGACATATCTTTCTGTATGAAGTTTCTTTATTGTAGAAACTATATGGTAGCTGACTGCAATGTGGAATACAAAACATTCAGGACAGTATGTAACATTATGTCTTCTGCCTGCATGGAACCACATGTAACTTTACAGAAGTCATCAAAGGCACAGATTCCTCAAACTTCCCTCACCTCTTCCTGGGACTGCAGCATGGCTATACTCCAATATGTTAAGCTTTAAAATATATTTTAAAAAATATGGTAGCATGTACTCTGAGAAAAAGAATGATGAACTGCAATCTATCACTCAGATTTACAGAGTTGCCACCTGCATTATATGAAGCTGATTTTAAAAAGTTTGAAAAATTCTCTTAAATCCATTTTTACTTGTATTCCTTTTCTAATACTATTGGAAATAAATACTCCCCCCTTTTTTTTATGCAATTACTAAAATACAGAACAGCTTAGGTTTCAGAATTTTGGATCTACAAAGCATTCTTACACAGGCATACTAGCAAATTTACGTATGTTTGAAAATCCTTTTCATATCAGATGCCATTTGTTACCACATGTTAGTTGATGTCTGTTTAGATTGTAAGGATACTGAGATCTACTAGAGTGATGAATATCACCTCATATAGATTAAAAGAATAGTAAGAACTAGATTTGCTTGAGTATTCCTTTTCTAATTAATTCTTCTATTGCGAAAGGGAAAAAGAATGCTTCTGCTTGCAATCACAATTTCTGCTTTAAGCAACCAAGAAATGGCAGCATTCATAGAATGTGATATTGTGGCTATAAGAAGGGAAGTTTTCTCCCCCTCTTCCCTTGTAAAAAAATAAGGTAAAAATGAAGTCAGTGTATATCAAAGGGTTTTCTGTGTTCTTTATTTTCTGTTTGAAAGTAGATGCTGCCTGCAAATTAGGTCAGGTTAAAAAATCACAAACAATAAAAAAGCCCTTGCAACTTCCTGTTAATTTAATAGAATTTTACTGTGTTTGCCAAGTAATATAATTTACTGTCGCCTAAGACTGACATAATCTTAATTCTTTCTCATTTCAGCCATTGATTTTGAAATATGAATAACTAAGTCTCTTCAGAAATATCTAAACAATTGAAAGGCAAAATGAAAAACCTAAACCTTGTACCACTCAGTGGTCAGTGTAAAGTGGGTATTGGCAACTGGTTGGCTGAACACTTCCAAGCAATCCTGTTGTCTCTGTTCAAATTGAACATTACACAAACAACACTCTCAAAATACTATTTAAAAATGAATTGAATTGTTAACAGCTCTATTCAGGTGCGATCACTATGCTTTTTTTCAAACAGCATGCATATGAGTGGATTTTTCCACTGTTTAGATGTTTGGACAAATGACAGTTCATCCTTTATACAAAAAGATACAAAAAGAATCTGAATATTTATACAAATATTCTTTGATCACATTCTACTATTCTATCTACTGACCTTCCATAAAGCCAATGGATATTAAAAAAGTAAAATATGAAGGTGCTTTCTGCTTGGTCTCAAGGTTACAGGATAGACATCAATATTTCATAGCTCTGAAATTAACTGCTGTGTAGGGTTCTTGGTTTTTTGCTGAGGTTTTTTTTAAAGTTGTTGACAATAACATTTCAATCTCAGTTTTGTTTGGCACTTTACAAACAGTTACATTTTGAAGCATTATTGCACAAAGGATGGTATTCATTCATGTTGTGATGCTAAAATGTACTTTAAAATGAAAGCCTCTTTAGCTGACTCATGAAGGAGGATCACTTGTTTATTTGTAACAGGGGTATTGGTTCATCAGTATCAGAAATTATGGGATTTTAAGACACACTATACTGTGAATAAATTGATTAACTTTTGATCAGACAGTTGTAGCAGAAGACAAAGAGATTCACAGAGAGAGAAGGGATAGAAACAAAGAGTATGTGGGGGGNCTGCCTTTCCTTTCCCTGCCACTTTACACCCACCATATCTGTTCCCAAAACCCACTCATTCACTGGATCTAATTAATAAGTTTGTGAACTGACAAAGCACTCACTACTTCTCATTGACTTCAGAAATACCACTGAAGGCATCCACTAGAGGAAATATATTGGCTCAACTCATAGCTGCTTGTAAGTCAAAACACTATTTAATTTCTCATACTTTTCACTCTGTAAGATCCCAAGAGTACTTAAAGTTCTATATTTTGCAGTATTTTCCCCAGTGATTGCTTACTGAATAGCTTTTTTCATTTAAGTCAGTGAATATTTATCCTATTTTCCTGACATTCACTTTCTCTCCCTTCCCTCTCCACCCTCAAAAGAGTTTAACCAATGTTTACTGTGCCCAAAGACAGGCTCTTTAATGGAGAGATTAACTTAGTGATGACAGAAGCTTTACCTTCTTTGTGCATAGTTTGTCTTTGGAGGGATGACACCCAGCAGCAAAGAGGAAATACCCATTAGCTTTTACTCTTCTACTGCACTATTGGTGAGCAGAAACACTGTAAGAAAGGAGGAGGATGGTCCTTCTTCCAAAGCAAACCCACCCCATTGGAATAAACACAGCAAGACATACTACCAGAAAAGAGTTTGTGACAACAACAAGGACTGAGAGGTATCTGAGAAGAGCAGGGAGTAGGAGCATAGGTGTATTTCAGTGGTGATAGTAAGACTATTTCTTGAAGTGACTCAGAACAGATTACACAGATTTTTTCTGTCAAACCTAGTATCTAAGTTTTAAACTACATAAGCCTTAGAGAATGTAAAAATTCATCGTTCTTAAATAATTAACCTATTTTCAGAGAGACTCTGATATTACAAAACCAAACATTATACAACTATGCTTTCATAGTCTGTTTATCATTTCTCCAGCCATAACACTACTTCATATAAGTAGATAACAAAGTCCTTCATCAGTATTACAGCAACAGTAACTCTAGGTTTACAGTATCCTGATTTTGCCGCATGGAATGAAAGAAGTTTCTTTAGAAACTATAGAAAAAAGAGCACTGTCCACCTTCTCCCTTACATTGGGACTCTCTCCTCATTCTCAGCCTCTTGCTCACTTTCTAATTTGTACCAGAAGAACAGCACTTGCTCTCACTCCTGGCAAAACAATTGGCATGTTAATAGATTCTGCCCAGAAAATATGTCATGGAAAAAGTGCTCTACTTATATTTGCACAGAAGACTATACTCTACTTATTGTTCCAAACTATCAATAGACTTTATTTTTGAATAAAATTCAGAGAAAGAGAAAAAAAAGGGCTAGAAATAGATTGTATAACCTCATAAATATTACTATTCAGTAAATTTACAAGTCCATAAAAGGCCATGCTTTTAGCATTGATTCTATTCAGTATAAGTTAATCTGCCCATGATCAAAGAGAAAAGAAAAATTTAACTGACAGTTATATGAAAAAAAAATCCAAAGTATTTCATAAGAACTGTGCCATCCCAAAGGTCCTGCTTGCATATCCTACCTTGTCTTTCCTGCTTCCTGTTCAAATGAGTCTTTTCTCTCCTGCCATTTCCCATGATTGTTGCAACTCAGGAGTATTCTCAACTCAGATCTCCACTACAAACTCCTGCTTGGTCACATTGCATCCATTATCCAACTTTTCACTGTCTTTTAGCCCCTCCATTTTCTTTCACCAAAAACCCAGGTCTTGTTTCTTCACTCTGTTCTACAATTTGGCTTTCTTATTCTCTTCTCCATGAACATTCCTGTGTAAATTTGGTTTGCCTCTCTGCATTGTCCACCTTCCCTCTATTCCTCCCTGTTGAAGCCTGTAAAGGCTGCACGGACACAAGAAAGATCATAAAACTTTGCATTATGTTTTAGATAGTTTCCTATGAAGTAGGATTTCATAAGTCAAAAACCTAAACAAGAAAACAAAAACCCAAACATACCAACAAACAAAACTTTCTGGATCTAGAAAGACAAGAGCTATTGCTGAATGCGTTCTTGGGATTATGGAGCCTTCATGTTTCATGTTAAGACACTGCGAGCTTTTTCACGTGGTTCCAGTTTACCCATAAATATTTTTCTCCACAAATAAAGACAAACAAAAGACATCCCTGTGAATAAAAGTTACTAAGAATTTGAGTGTTCACAAAACGTTAAAGATATGACAAATACAAAACAAAGCAGTATTGCATAGCAACAGAGCTTCATAAGAAGTTCTCAACAATTCCTAGAAAAAAAATAATTTCTTCTTAAAATGTAAGTCTGTACAGCAGTTATTCACTGCCATACGAAGGTGCCATATTTTTGAAGTCCAAAGCAGTAGTTCTATGTTGAGCAAAATGACCCATGATCTTAAAGGTCTTTTACAAACAAAATGATTTTATATTTCTATGATTTCACTTAGAGTACTACTTCAATGTAACATTAAATTTAAGACAAATTCAGATTATTTTTTACCTTTTTGATAGGCAACAAACTTTAATGGCAGCTCAAGAAATACGGCATAGTGATGATTAGGGTTTACTACACTTTCCCCCAGCATACATGAAGCCAACATTGCAAACTACTGCTATCTTTTCCCCATGGGAGATTGAGTAATCATTCTCTGCTACTCTGTGGACCTAGAACTATTTGTATTCTGAGCACTTTCACATTCACACCTACTTAAGGGGTGCAACAGAGTCATTACTTTGCAGATGTCTCGGCTTAAATTGCTCATGCATTCATCTAATTATCTATTAGCTGAATTTTAGCCCACTTATAACCTTAAAGTACTGAAATCTATTTCTCCTGCCTGTCGATGATTAGCTTATAAGGATACTTCCCACCTGTCCTATGAAAGATATGAAACTGTTGTAACACAGAATACACAATTAGTGGACTCCCTTGTCAAGTTAGCACTAAACATTTCAAAGAGTAATGCTCTTTGAAAGTTTACAAAGAAAGATTAAAGAGTTGGCACTACAGTCTGGTGACTGAGTCTAGAGAAGAGAAGACTGAGAGAGGATCTCATTACAGCATATAAATATCTCAAAAGCAGGTGTCAGTAGGAAGGTGCCAGACTCTTTTGGGTGGCGCACAGTGACGGAAAGGAGCAACAGCCACAAACTAAAACACAAGAAGTTCCACCTCAACATGAGTAAGAACTTCTTTACATTGAGGGTGGCACAGCACTGGAACAGGCTGTCCAGTGAGGTCGTGGAATCTGCCTCTGTGAAGACATTCAAAACCCACCCATACAAGTTCCTGTGTCACCTGTTCCAGGTGACCCTGCCTTGACAGGGGGGTCGGACAGGGTGATCTCCAGAGGTCCCTTTCAACCCTAATGATTCAGTGAATCTGTGATTCTGTGACAAGCAGAAAAACATTATGAAATAAACATAAAAGACAAACTGGAAATCAGTAACTTTTCAAATACGAAATAGATCAAAACATTCCTGGAAGAGTGGGAACACTGGAGTCTGTCTTCTTAGGTATGGATCCTTTATTAGTTGCTTTTAAGAGGTACATTTGCTTCTCATTTTCCAAAGCGATTTTGGTAGAAATCCTCAAACCTTGAAGAACAGGTCAATGTTTTACTGAATAAGCCCTTTTCGTCTACAGTTCTGTAACCACCCTGAGGGAGTTCAAAATGCTCATAATGATTTATATAACGAGGTTTACTCACCTCAACTGTCAAGTACAATTTCAGAACAAATAATGAAACCAGCATAGTTACTGTAACTTTCAAATCTGACACTGAGGATTTTATCTTGTTGGTTATTTTATAAGAAACTTAATTGGCATATTCAATTGGTGAATTTAACTGACCAAACTTGCATCCAAAATGTCCATGTCGTACAATTGCTTCATTAGCCCTGTCTTAGTTACCTCTCTTTATTCCTTTTCCACTAGACAAACCTACCGTCCTGGGTTAGTCATACGTTCTATTACCACCCACAAAAGCTGGATAAATTCACAGTTACGCACCTGGTCCCTGAGGGACTCCTTATCTCAACTGAGATAAGCACTCCAGCCAACAGCAAGCACCACCCACCCTGATTATCTAATCTCAGCTAATGGCCCATTACACCACCCATCCTGATTAATGGCCCATTACACCACTCATCCTACCTTGATTAATGGCCCAACTTTGGACTTGGTAAAAATAGAATNAGAAAACACTCTTGACTCGACTCTGGACTCAATTGGACTCCACTCCTTGGAACTGGACTCAGCTACTCCACTCCTCTGGACTGGCCTCCACTCCACTGCTCTCCACTCCACTGCTCTACTGGACTGGACTACCGGGACTGGACTACCAGGCTTTTCCACAGGACCAGTGCCTAACTGGACTGCACAGCTACCACCCTGGTCAACAGGGTGTCAGGTTGTACCGTGACTCTGTCAGTTTGTTTAAGCTGGTGTTTCTGTATTACTGCATTTATTTTAACCTTTTTTATTAAAATTGTAATTTTGACCTAAAATCTCTCAAGGTATTTAGTGTGGGGTTAATTTCCCCTGCTGGTTTACAGTCAAACCAGCACACCTACTCTACCAGATTTTCTGCAGAGAAAGAGAATATGAGCTTTTCTTGACATTAACTGTATCTCAATAGCTGTCAAGATTTGGGACAAGTACTGCATTCTTGCTGTGACAAGGAAGCTAAAATTTTAAGCTCCATTTCTCTAAGAAGATCAAATTTTTAGAAAAGGAAGTTAAAATAAGTCCCAGGTTTCATGACACAGTTTTCAGTTTCTTAATTGTGTGGGTTAAGAGCAAGACTCCTGGAACACTTGTTCCAAGTTCTTGCAAAACATTATACTTCGTGCCTGGAAACTTCTACTCCAGGGCCTGTGAGAGAGAAGAAATCAGCTTGTGAGACAATGAGGCCATATGCACTTCAATGTGAAAATCCCCATTTCAGAAGTTATTTCTAGGAATAGACTTCAACTGATTTTATGCCTTCTTTGCACTACTCATAAAAAAAAAAAGTTAGGAGAGAAGGATAGTATAATCAATTGTTCAGAGCAGTGTTGCAAGGACCTTAAAGGAAGAGAGTAATAGTTTGAAAGTCGTCTTTAAAGTAGACGCAAAACTATAAAAAAATTAATGTTACTATAAAAGGACTAGACTCTGCTGGCATTTCAAGGTAAAATAAACCAGCTACTGAATTGCACTTATCGAAGCTAAAAATGGTTGGGTTTTTTTTGTTTTTTTTTAACATTGATTTATGACAACCAACGGAGAGTTTTGTCATAATGAGGATGAAACTCCAAATTCTATCACAGGAAACGTGACAACTGCCTTATTGTTTGATTTCAGAAGTTCTCATTGTCCAGAAGTACTTCAAATGAATGACTATAGAAAGGAAAGAACAGATCAAACATACAAGTCTCTCTGCTAGTCTCCTGTTACTCTTCAGCTCTGATGTAGTTTTGTTGGCTTTCATGCTAATGATTTCAATCTTCTTCTCTGGTCATTCATTATCCTATTATATCTCTTTAAACAGAGATGGGAAGATGGAAACTGAAAGCATTCAAGATACAAACATCTAGCTATATAAACATGTCTTTGATGCTATAGAATATCCCATTTATTTTCTTAATAATTTCCAACACTTGATTTGGGATTTTTTTATGATTACCCTATCCTGAACTGACACTTTATACAAATATTGGGCATGAACCCCAAAACCTGCTCCTTAGTCTGTCACTGTAAACCAAGTCAGGACTTTTAATCTTCCTTCTGTGCCTGTGCACCATTTACAACATATGCTCAATTTCATTATGCCATTTTATAATCCAGTCCCACAGTGTCATAAGACACTTTCTTCTACAATTCTTCAACTGATTCACTTGATTTCCTCAGTGAACTGTTTTTCATTCCACTGATTATTCCATTTTCAAGGCATTAAAGAATTTACCAGTTAGTAGAGTATCACTACTGACCTTCAGCTGCAATAAATGTTTGCTGTTTTACTGTTTCCTACCTCTAGCTGTACCCTTTCCTTAAAAATCTGTTTTATGTGACTCAGCAGAAGCCTTCTGGAAATTTAGAAAGCTTCCATCAATCCATTATCCACACAACAGCTAACCCTTCCAAATCTTCCAAGATGTTTTAGGGTAGAATTTCTCTTAAAAAAAAACCCCAAACCAGACATGTCAATTGTTCCTAACTAGGTAATAGTTAGCTGTGTATTCACCAATTCTATTCTTAGATATTATTTCTATTACCTTACCTGATACAGTAGGACATCAGTCTTATGGCTTGTAGCTTCCTGGACCTCTCCTAAAACCTTTTCTGGCATCAAAGTTAATGCCTTGCCTGAAACTGACTTGGCACTGTAGATATCAATAATTTCTAATGCCCATTTTCTCTGTTTATTCAAATATCACTCATGTAGTTTATTTTCCAAAAAGGATGTTTTGAAAACTCATATTCAAAGAAGGAATCCAGCCTAACTGTTTCCTCAGTTTCTTGTAAGTGAAGACAGAATAAAGTGCAAAAAGATGTAAAGACCGATTTCAGTTTTTCTGTAATGTGGCTTCTGTAAAAATGGCTTCTCCATTTTTCTTTACCTTTATTCATCAGCCTTGCTCACTGACATCCTGCTCTTGAAATACAGTGGAAAACATGTTAGTAGATAAGACACATCTTGCTAGTTGTTCTTCAAAGCCTTTTTGTTCTGCCTTATATTTTTATGTTTAGACTGACATCTCAGAATTTATTATCTTTAATTTTATTCATTTAGACAATACTTAGCCATACTAGTTTCCTCTAGCACTTTTTGTAGTCCGTTTCTAGGTACTCCACAATGACAGATAACGTCTATCATCGCTGCTTTAGATTTGTAGAAAAGAGCAATAAATACTCAGAGAGGAGGGCACCCAGTTTTCTAGTCCTGTGATTAGAACAGCCAGAACAGACTACTGGTTCCCATCCCTGCTTACAGAGCTGTTTCCACAAATCATAACCAAATTTTAAATGCAAACATGAATGAGATAAAAGCAGGGCCAAATAAGCCTTAGCTGATGAGGTTCTAGTCTCCTTCCTTCCCTGGCATATTCCAGCATGTTGTACTGCATAGAAGTTCCTAAATGCTTGTATTCTTTTTAGCTGCAAATTTATAACTCATGGTCTGTGATACTTGATATCTGCTAAATAAAGTGACAGGAGATTAAATCAACACCATGAAGCATCATAGTTGGTATGCTTTATAAACAACAAAACACCAGACAGACTTTAGCTAATTTGGAAACTGGGCTTTGATGATATAGAGTAGGAAAAAGTTATAAGGAATGTGACAAGTTATGAATCCTGGCAGTAAAAAACAGTCTCTCATTAACTCCCTTGCTTTGCAAATACTTGGAAGATGTGTGTATTTGTTTTACTTAATTTCTTATTTAACTGCCTTTCTTATAATATTCAATAAATATACTTTATATTACACTTACTATTTCTTAAACCATATTTTTTTTCTCTGTATTAGAAAACAGAAAGTATGCAAAATAGAAAGCTATCCTGATGATAACTTTGACTGTCAAGGAACTGGTACCACCATTGTAGAACCCCTGGCTAGGTTTGCACTTTCCAACTCAAGACATTGTACACACTTATTTGCAAACATTTTCAGACTCAGTAAGAATTCAGGAAAAAAGGCAACTTCAGGTAAAAAGACTAGTTTTTATCTTTTATTAATTGGCACTCTAATAAATTTCTGAGACAGTATTTTTAAACTATGCATTTGTGCTTAGATCACTGTCAGCAATTAAGAAAATCTATACATTGCTACTGTTTGCTCTTTTTTTCTGTTAAATTTAAGCATTAAAACATGAAGGATGAGAAAAGTTCAGTAGTGAGGGCTGGTATCTTGCCTACAAACAAAAAAACCATCCCTGTCCGTCCCTCCAGGACCCACTCTGTCAGTCACACACACCTCAGCTGGGACCGAGGCCCCTTGGCAGCTACACACCCACATCCACACAGCCACACCAGGTCTCCTCACTGGCTCGACCCCAGGTTTTCCACAGCAAAGCCTTAGGTGAACCCATCATTAAAATAATTTAATCTTGGTGCAATAACTAAACAACAGAAAACCAGCTTGAGCCAGTGCTTCCGAGGAGGGCCTGCTAACAAAGCATCCCCTGGGCTTTTATCCGCACACAGTCTAAGCACAGGAAAGTCTGGAACCCTCGGCTCCTGCCGTGTCTCTGAGTGTCCGGTCCCCTGGCTGGGCCACAGGTCCTGGGCCCTTTGTTGTGCCAAGGGTCGGCAGTTCCCGGCCTCTGGCCTCGGGCTCCCAGAGCTCAGCCTGCGGCTCCCACTGCAGCTGCTCACCGAGATCCCGCACTGAAGGGATGCCTCAACACGCCTCATCAGGACATTCTTCCTTGTCTTAAACTCAAAGTGAAAACAGTTCAGAATGAATTATAGTTCAGTTACATAGCCTTTTTATAATCAGCTTCATAAACAACCTACTATCACACTTTTTGGGACAATTTCTTTTCTCCTTTCACACATTGACAGGAAAGGGTAACTTTCTGGCATTGCGGTTGGTGTACTCACAGTTGATATAAAGCTGAGGACATGAAAGGCAAAAGGACCAAGTGAAGAAACCAAGAAACCGTAGAAGAACTAGACCATCCTGATATGAGAGGTAAGGACCTAAAGAAAACTGTATCACCAATACGTGCAATTATCTTGTATATATTTAGGTGGAAAAAGCAGAACTTCCTAGTTTGATACCATGATATAGTGACATTGTCAATAGATTTTGCTAACTGACAGGTAAATCTCTATTCAGCAAAAAGCAAAGAAAATTCTTGGACTGTCCAGGCAAAAGATGTATGTGTGTTTGATAACAAATAATCTAGAGAAATTTTTTTCAAAGAATAATGCTAAAATCTCATCCAAATTTCACAAACTCCCTTCCATCCCCATGGCTACAATACAATTTTCAACTATTGTAATGTATGAAATCTAATGTCTAGCAAAGAACAGATTTTTAGAATCTAATAAGTATTTTCTTGATGGGCCTACACCTACACACATATATTTTTTTGGTCTTTATAATGGAAATCAGGAAATCAAAGGTTAACATGCAAAAAAAGTAATTACTACCCTGATCAATCCTATCTCTCATGTTAGACACAGCAATTTTATAACACATGGTAGGTGTGACATGCAGGTTTATTGCAGTGATCTGTTAGACCAGATGCCTTATTCAGTTGTAGACTCAGGTTGTGTATTTGGAGTTTAATTGAAAAGGTGTTTTCACCGAAAAAATTTTGCTTTTAAATAAAATAAAAGCCAATGCGATTGTATTAATCAAATAGAAATTTTCCTGCCCTTTCTCAGAAAATTAAAATGGTATTTAAATTAATTAATGTGGAGGTTTTTGTTTGCTTGGTTTTAATTTGACGTTTAGAAGCATGCATTAGCTGCCTATGTAAAGTCTGTTTATCTAATTTCAAGCAAAATGTAAGGAACCAAAAGCAAAAAGAATAGGGAAAGTTCCACAATATTCCAAAGCAGCTTATTCTGAATAGTCCCTCAATAGAACTCTTTGGTTTTCTTCATCTCATTTCAAAGCTTTTATTTCACAGTCTAGGAAATTCTGACTAGGATCTGAAGGTGGAAAAAAAAAATTTGAGTTTTGATGAAGCATTTAAGAATCTGCCAGTTTCAAGCCCTTTAAGGGCACTACTGCCTTTAAACAGAGTAAAAACTAGAGAAGTGGGAATAGCTGTACCTGCACAGTAACTTTCTAAGCTGATGATCAGAACTCTAAGTTTGCCCACTGTTACACTAGCAGAAATCAATGTCCTTTACAGTCAGAGCAGAAGCAAAATTTCATGCAACATCTGACCTTAAAAATAGCATTTATGAAAGACACATATTACAATGATTGTAAATATACATTTATCACCTTTTCCCAAATGAAAAATGCTATTTCAAAGTTTAGTTAGTATTTATTTAGTTTAAACTGTGAATCTTACAGTTATGCAAGTGAATTTAAAGGAATCGAGAACTGAAGAACAGTAGGGTACATTAGAATATTTTTTCCCTTTGAAACACTGCACTTCTTTTGAGCCTGCTGGGACTTTCAATTATGAAATCAAATCTCACCTCATCATCTGTCATCTCTTGGGAAACAACAACATGTTGACCTTACCTCCCACTGCTTAGAAGGATGAGTCATTTATTTGCTTCATTTCCACCAATGCAATGCACCTGTGTAAGCAGTTGCTTACATTTTATAGGCCAATGCAGTAATATGCCCAGCAAATTACATTCCAAGGGATTACCCTATGCATTAGGCAAACAGTACTTGAGGAATTGCTACAGCTTTTCTTGTCACTCTTACTGGTTTTTTTCCTAACACACATCTGAATAAAATGGTTAGCAGTAATAACCTAATCAAGCTTGTATCACACTTGCTGCATAAAGGCATTTTAACTGATCGGTAAGTGAAAGCTGCATATAACAACAGCCTGTAGTGCTACAAAATCAAAGCAGTTTTTAAAGTAGAGCATTATGTACAAGTAAAGATATGAAAAAAAGTATTCAGAAATTTTTATAATGAACCTGTTGATTATGAGTGGATACTTTGCAATCTCATCAAGGTAGTGCTTTATTAGTATAACTAAAGTTATTTTACTGAAGTAAACATTGGTATAGAAATGTTTTCATTTGAAATTAGCAAAGAGCAATGATTAACCATCCATTACAAATGCAGTAGATTAAGCTTTAATTGCTCTAAAACATACAGAACAATGTTTATAGTACTGGAGTTTAGTGAAATGGGTGTTTAAACAGCTTTTACAAATTAAGTCTGAGAACATCTGTATCGTTTGTTTGTCCCACACTTGCTTATCCTTCAAACGGGGCATGATACTTGTAACAGTTGCTATAGCAATAACAGTAACAATTTTTAAGTAGCAAAAAGGGTGCTTCAGTAAAAATCACTTGAAATATCTGTATCTAATGATAACTCACTGAAGCTTCCTTTGCTTTTGTTTTTTCATTTCTTCCTAATTAAAAAAAACTATATTTGATAAAGGCAATTTTTAGTTACCTGCACTAAGGCCTTGAATAAAATGTATATAAGACTGATATATAATATACATAAAGAAATTATCTACATTTTTGACAGGAAAATCTCATAGAACCTACAAAGATTTTAAAATTTATCTAACAAAACATATACATCTATCTGAGGCTTAGATTCTCCAACTTGCATGACAGTAAAATCAAATTAATGACAGGAAGCATTACAGCCATCAGCAAATGCTTGTAGGATTGTACACAGAACTTGCTTCCTTATGAAATGTATGCCCACAGAAACATGAGTATTTGTAGACACTTATGAGTAGTCTTATCATAACACTGAAGAGTAGAAAAAGATGCCCTGCCCTTCAGATGAGAATTCTGATAATGGAATTGAAGTAGTATCTTATTAATATTAGAGCTCATGTGAACATTTTTTCTATCTGGTGTTATGGATATGTTCCAGAGCAGAAGAGGCTCAGAAAAACAATGCAATAAATCTAAATATAAAATTAAAAAATACCTCAAATTAATGAACACAACAGCAGCCTTAGGTGAATGCACCAACAGACTTTTATGCCTACAAAGGAGACTCCCAGGAAAGAAAAGTTAAGCTCAGAAAATTATTTATTTACAAGATAGGAACTGTCAAGTTTAACAATATCTTTTAAATAATCAGAACAATTAAAATAAGTACAGATTTTTGTACTTGTACCTTTGAGAAAGGTTTTATTTGTCTGTTAAATGGAAGTCTTACTTATGCACACACTTGTACCATTTACGTTCAAGTCTAAGTAAATATTTTAGTGAAGTCAACTTGCTACAAAGAATCATATTCTAAAATGTAAGACTTGACTAAAACATTATTTATAGTTGGGAAAGAGCAGATCATAATATGTACATATTTCTCCCTCATTTCTGCGCCTTTACTGACTCTCCTATTAGTGCTGATGGAGTAGTTTCAAGCCAGCAGTTACTGACACAAATGTAAAAATGTGTATTATAGTCTGTTGTAAGGCATGAAAACC